>JAKFHT010000425.1:0-64322 GCA_023783455.1 Erythrocebus patas
AAACTGCTTTGTGTTCTGTTAATTCATCTCACAGAGTTACATCTTTCCCTTCAATAAGCCTTTCGCTAAGGCTGTTCTTGTGGAATTCGCAAAGTGATATTTCGAAGCCCTTAGAGCGCTATAGTGAAAAAGGAAATATCTTCGGTTAGAAACTCGAAAGAAGCTTTCTGAGAAACTGCTTTGTGTTCTGTTAATTCATCTCACAGAGTTACATCTTTCCCTTCAAGAACCCTTTCGCTAATGCTGTTCTTGTGGAACTGGCAAAGTGATATTTGGAAGCCCATAGACGCCTAAGGTGAAAAACGAAATATCTTCTATTAAATACTGGAAAGAAGCTTTCTGAGAAACTGCTTTGTGTTCTGTTAATTCACCTCACAGAGTTACAGCTTTCCCCTCAAGAAGCCTTTCGCTAAGACTGTTCTTGTGGAATTGGCAAAGTGATATTTGGAAGCCCTTAGAGGGCTATGGTTAAAAATATCTTCGGTTAAATACTGGAAAGAAGCTTTCTGAGAAACTGCTTTGTGTTCTGTTAATTCATCTCACAGAGTTACAGCTTTCCTCAAGAAGCCTTTCGCTACTGTTCTTGTGGAATTGGCAAAGTGATATTTGGAAGCCCTTAGAGGGCTATGGTGAAAAACGAAATATCTTCCATTAAAAACTACAAAGAAGCTTTCTGAGAAACTGCTTTGTGTTCTGTTAATTCATCTCACAGAGTTACATCTTTCCCTTCAAGAAGCCTTTCGCTAAGGCTGTTCTTGTGGAATTGGCAAAGTGATATTTGGAAGCCCATAGACGCCTATGGTGAAAAAGGAAATATCTTCTATTAAATACTGGAAAGAAGCTTTCTGAAAAACTGCTTTGTGTTCTGTTAATTCATCTCACAGAGTTACAGCTTTCCCCTCAAGAAGCCTTTCTCAAAGACTGTGCTTGTGGAATTGGCAAAGTGATATTTGGAAGCCCATAGAGGTCTATGGTTAAAAAATAAAATATCTTCCATTAAAAACTGGAAAGAAGCTTTCTGAGAAACCGCTTTGTGTTCTGTTAACTCATCTCACGGAGTAACGTCTTTCCCTTCGAGAAGCCTGTCGCTAAGTCTGTTCTTGTGGAATTGGCAAAGTGATATTTGGAAGCCCTTAGAGGGCAAAGGTGAAAAAGGAAATATCTTCCGTTAAAAACTGGAAAGAAGGTTTCTGAGAAATTGCTTCGTGTTCTGTTAATTCATCTCACAGACTTACAGCTTTCCCTTCAAGAAGCCTTTCCCTGAGGCTGTTCTTGGGGAATTGGCAAAGTGATATTTGGAAGCCCATAGAGGGCAATGGTGAAAAAGGAAATATCTTCCGTTAAAAACTGGAAAGAAGCTATCTGAGAAACTGCTTTGTGTTCTGTTAATTCAGCCCACAGAGTTACAGCTTTCCCTACTATAAGCCTTTGGCTAAGGCTGTTCTTGTGGAATTGGCAAAGTGATATTTGGAAGCCCATAGAGGGCGATGGTGAAAAAGGAAATATCTTCCGTTAAAAACTGGAAAGAAGCTTTCTGAGAAACTGCTTTGTGTTCTGTTAATTCATCTCACAGAGTTACATCTTTCCTTCAAGAAGCCTTTTGCTAATGCTGTTCTTGTGGAACTGGCAAAGTGATATTTGGAAGCCCATAGAGGGCTATGGTGAAAAAGGAAATATCTTCCGTTAAAAACTGGAAAGAAGCTTTCTGAGAAACTGCTTTGTGTTCTGTTAATTCATCTCACAGAGTTACAGCTTTCCCCTCAAGAAGCCTTTCTCTAAGACTGTTCTTGTGGAATTGGCAAAGTGATATTTGGAAGCCCATAGAGCGCAATAGTGAAAAATTAAATATCTTCCGTTAAATACTGAAAAGAAGCTTTCTGAGAAACTGCTTTGTGTTCTGTTAATTCATCTCACAGAGTTACATCTTTTCCTTCAAGGCGCCTTTCGCTAAGGCTGTTCTTGTGGAATTGGCAAAGTGATATTTGGAAGCCCTTAGAGGGCTATGGTGAAAAAGGAAATATCTGCCATTAAAAACTGGAAAGAAGCTTTCTGAGAAACTGCTTTGTGTTCTGTTAATTCATCTCACAGAGTTACATCTTTCCCTTCAATAGCCTTTCGCTAAGGCTGTTCTTGTGGAATTGGCAAGTGATATTTGGAAGCCCATAGGGGCTATGGTGAAAAAGGAAATATCTTCCGTTAAAACTGGAAAGAAGCTTTCTGAGAAACTGCTTTGTGTTCTGTTAATTCATCTCACAGAGTTACATCTTTCCTTCAAGAAGCCTTTCGCTAAGGCTGTTCTTGTGGAATTGGGAAAGTGATATTTGGAAGCCCATAGAGGGCTATGGTGAAAAGGAAATATCTTCCATTAAAACTGGAAAGAAGCTTTCTGAGAAACTGCTTTGTGTTCTGTTAATTCATCTCACAGAGTTACATCTTTCCTTCAAGAAGCCTTTCGCTAAGGCTGTTCTTCTGGAATTGGCAAAGTGATATTTGGAAGCCCATAGAGGGCTATGGTGAAAAAGGAAATATCTTCCATTAAAACTGGAAAGAAGCTTTCTGAGAAACTGCTTTGTGTTCTGTTAATTCATCTCACAGAGTTACATCTTTCCTTCAATAAGCCTTTCGCTAAGGCTGTTCTTGTGGAATTGGCAAAGTGATATTTGGAAGCCCATAGAGGGCTATGGTGAAAAAGAATATCTTCCGTTAAATACTGGAAAGAAGCTTTCTGAGAAACTGCTTTGTGTTCTGTTAATTCATCTCACAGAGTTACATCTTTCCTTCAAGAAGCCTTTCGCTAATGCTGTTCTTGTGGAATTGGCAAAGTGATATTTGGAAGCCCATAGAGGGCTATGGTGAAAAAGGAAATATCTTCCTTTAAAAACTGGAAAGAAGCTTTCTGAGAAACTGCTTTGTGTTCTGTTAATTCATCTCACAGTTACATCTTTCCTTCAAGAAGCCTTCGCTAATCCTGTTCTTGTGGAATTGGCAAAGTGATATTTGGAAGCCCATAGAGGGCTATGGTGAAAAAGGAAATATCTTCCATTAAAACTGGAAAGAAGCTTTCTGAGAAACTGCTTTGTGTTCTGTTAATTCATCTCACAGAGTTACATCTTTCCCTTCAAGAAGCCTTTCGCTAAGACTGTTCGTGGAATTGGCAAAGTGATATTTGGAAGCCCATAGAGGGCTATGGTGAAAAAGGAAATATCTTCCGTTAAAACTGGAAAGAAGCTTTCTGAGAAACTGCTTTGTGTTCTGTTAATTCATCTCACAGGGTTACATCTTTCCCTTCAAAGCCTTTCGCTAATTCTGTTCTTGTGGAATTGGCAAAGTGATATTTGGAAGCCCATAGAGGGCTATGGTGAAAAAGGAAATATCTTCCGTTAAATACTGGAAAGAAGCTTTCTGAGAAACTGCTTTGTGTTCTGTTAATTCATCTCACAGAGTTACATCTTTCCCTTCAGAAGCCTTTCGCTAATGCTGTTCTTGTGGAATTGGCAAAGTGATATTTGGAAGCCCATAGAGGGCTAAGGTGAAAAAGGAAATATCTTCTATTAAATACTGGAAAGAAGCTTTCTGAGAAACTGCTTTGTGTTCTGTTAATTCATCTCACAGAGTTACAGCTTTCCTTCAAGAAGCCTTTCTCTAAGACTGTTCTTGTGGAATTGGCAAAGTGATATTTGGAAGCCCATAGAGGGCTATGGTGAAAAAGGAAATATCTTCCTTTAAAAACTGGAAAGAAGCTTTCTGAGAAACTGCTTTGTGTTCTGTTAATTCATCTCACAGAGTTACATCTTTCCTTCAATAAGCCTTTCGCTAAGTCTGTTCTTGTGGAATTGGCAAAGTGATATTTGGAAGCCCATAGAGGGCTATGGTGAAAAGGAAATATCTTCCGTTAAAACTGGAAAGAAGCTTTCTGAGAAACTGCTTTGTGTTCTGTTAATTCATCTCACAGAGTTACAGCTTTCCTTCAAGAAGCCTTTCTCTAAGACTGTTCTTGTGGAATTGGCAGTGATATTTGGAAGCCCATAGGGCAATGGTGAAAAGGAAATATCTTCCTTAAAAACTGGAAAGAAGCTTTCTGAGAAACTGCTTTGTGTTCTGCTAATTCATCTCACAGAGTTACAGCTTTCCCCTTCAAAGCCTTTCGCTAAGTCTGTTCTTGTGGAATTGGCAAAGTGATATTTGGAAGCCCATAAGAGGGCTATGGTGAAAAAGGAAATATCTTCCTTTAAAAACTGGAAAGAAGCTTTCTGAGAAACTGCTTTGTGTTCTGTTAATTCATCTCACAGAGTTACATCTTTCCTTCAAAGCCTTTCGCTAAGGCTGTTCTTGTGGAATTGGCAAAGTGATATTTGGAAGAGAGGGCTGTGGTGAAAAGGAAATATCTTCCGTTAAAAACTGGAAAGAAGCTTTCTGAGAAACTGCTTTGTGTTCTGTTAATTCATCTCACAGAGTTACATCTTTCCTTCAAGAAGCCTTTCGCTAATGCTGTTCTTGTGGAATTGGCAAAGTGATATTTGGAAGCCCATAGAGGGCTATGGTGAAAAAAGAAATATCTTCCATTAAAACTGGAAAGAAGCTTTCTGAGAAACTGCTTTGTGTTCTGTTAATTCATCTCACAGAGTTACATCTTTCCTTCAAGAAGCCTTTCGCTAAGACTGTTCTTGTGGAATTGGCAAAGTGATATTTGGAAGCCCATAGAGGGCAATGGTGAAAACGGAAATATCTTCCGTTAAATACTGGAAAGAAGCTTTCTGAGAAACTGCTTTGTGTTCTGTTAATTCATCTCACAGAGTTACATCTTTCCCTTCAAGAAGCCTTTTGCTAAGGCTGTTCTTGTGGAATTGGCAAAGTGATATTTGGAAGCCCATAGAGGGCTATGGTGAAAAAGGAAATATCCTAAATTAAAAACTGGAAAGAAGCTTTCTGAGAAACCGTTTTGTGTTCTGTTAATTCATCTCACTGATTTACATCTTTCCCTTCAAGAAGCCTGTCGCTAAGTCTGTTCTTGTGGAATTGGCAAAGTGATATTTGGAAGCCCTTAGAGGGCAATGGTGAAAAAGGAAATATCTTCCGTTAAAAACTGGAAAGATGCTATCTGAGAAACTGCTTTGTGTTCTGTTAATTCATCTCAAAGAGTTACAGCTTTCCCCTCAAGAAGCCTTTCTCTAAGTCTGTTCTTCTGGAATTGGCAAAGTGATATTTGGAAGCCCAAAGAGGGCTATGGTGAAAAAGGAAATATCTTCCATTAAAACTGGAAAGAAGCTTTCTGAGAAACTGCTTTGTGTTCCGTTAATTCATCTCACAGTTACATCTTTCCTTCAAGAAGCCTTTCGCTAAGGCTGTTCTTGTGGAATTGGCAAAGTGATATTTGGAAGCCCATAGAGGGCAATGGTGAAAAGGAAATATCTTCCTTTAAAAACTGGAAAGAAGCTTTCTGAGAAACTGCTTTGTGTTCTGTTAATTCATCTCACAGGGTTACATCTTTCCTTCAAGAAGCCTTTGCTAAGACTGTTCTTGTGGAATTGGCAAAGTGATATTTGGAAGCCCATAGAGGCTATGGTGAAAAGGAAATATCTTCGTTAAAAACTGGAAAGAAGCTTTCTGAGAAACTGCTTTGTGTTCTGTTAATTCATCTCACGGAGTTACATCTTTCCTTCAATAAGCCTTTCACTAAGGCTGTTCTTGTGGAATTGGCAAAGTGATATTTGGAAGCCCATAGAGGCTATGGTGAAAAGGAAATATCTTCCGTTAAAAACTGGAAAGAAGCTTTCTGAGAAACTGCTTTGTGTTCTGTTAATTCATCTCACAGAGTTACATCTTTCCCTTCAAGAACCCTTTCGCTAATGCTGTTCTTGTGGAACTGGCAAAGTGATATTTGGAAGCCCATAGACTCCTAAGGTGAAAACGAAATATCTTCCTATTAAATACTGGAAAGAAGCTTTCTGAAAACTGCTTTGTGTTCTGTTAATTCACCTCACAGAGTTACAGCTTTCCCCTCAAGAAGCCTTTCGCTAAGACTGTTCTTGTGGAATTGGCAAAGTGATATTTGGAAGCCCTTAGAGGGCTATGGTTAAAAAACGAAATATCTTCCGTTAAATACTGGAAAAAGCTTTCTGAGAAACTGCTTTGTGTTCTGTTAATTCATCTCACAGAGTTACATCTTTCCTTCAAGAAGCCTTTCGCTAAGGCTGTTCTTGTGGAATTGCCAAAGTGATATTTGGAAGCCCATAGAGGGCTATGTGAAAAGGAAATATCTTCCATTAAAAACTACAAAGAAGCTTTCTGAGAAACTGCTTTGTGTTCTGTTAATTCATCTCACAGAGTTACATCTTTCCCTTCAAGAAGCCTTTCGCTAAGGCTGTTCTTGTGGAATTGGCAAAGTGATATTTGGAAGCCCATAGAGGCTATGGTGAAAAAAATATCTTCTATTAAATACTGGAAAGAAGCTTTCTGAAAAACTGCTTTGTGTTCTGTTAATTCATCTCACAGAGTTACAGCTTTCCCCTCAAGAAGCCTTTCTCTAAGACTGTGCTTGTGGAATTGGCAAAGTGACATTTGGAAGCCCATAGAGGTCTATGGTTAAAAAATAAAATATCTTCCATTAAAAACTGGAAAGAAGCTTTCTGAGAAACCGCTTTGTGTTCTGTTAACTCATCTCACGGAGTAACGTCTTTCCCTTCGAGAAGCCTGTCGCTAAGTCTGTTCTTGTGGAATTGGCAAAGTGATATTTGGAAGCCCTTAGAGGGCAAAGGTGAAAAAGGAAATATCTTCCGTTAAAAAATGGAAAGAAGGTTTCTGAGAAATTGCTTCGTGTTCTGTTAATTCATCTCACAGACTTACAGCTTTCCCTTCAAGAAGCCTTTCCCTGAGGCTGTTCTTGGGGAATTGGCAAAGTGATATTTGGAAACCCATAGAGGGCAATGGTGAAAAAGGAAATATCTTCCGTTAAAAACTGGAAAGAAGCTATCTGAGAAACTGCTTTGTGTTCTGTTAATTCAGCCCACAGAGTTACAGCTTTCCCTACTATAAGCCTTTCGCTAAGGCTGTTCTTGTGGAATTGGCAAAGTGATATTTGGAAGCCCATAGAGGGCTATGGTGAAAAAGGAAATATCTTCCGTTAAAAACTGGTAAGAAGCTTTCTGAGAAACTGCTTTGTGTTCTGTTAATTCATCTCACAGAGTTACATCTTTCCCTTCAAGAAGCCTTTCGCTAATGCTATTCTTGTGGAACTGGCAAAGTGATATTTGGAAGCCCATAGACGCCTATGGTGAAAAACGCAATATCTTCCGTTAAAAACTGGAAAGAAGCTTTCTGAGAAACTGCTTTGTGTTCTGTTAATTCATCTCACAGAGTTACAGCTTTCCCCTCAAGAAGCCTTTCTCTAAGACTGTTCTTGTGGAATTGGCAAAGTGATATTTGGAAGCCCAAGAGCGCAATAGTGAAAAATTAAATATCTTCCGTTAAATACTGAAAACAAGCTTTCTGAGAAACTGCTTTGTGTTCTGTTAATTCATCTCACAGAGTTACATCTTTTCCTTCAAGGCGCCTTTCGCTAAGGCTGTTTTTGTGGAATTGGCAAAGTGATATTTGGAAGCCCTTAGAGGGCTATGGTGAAAAAGGAAATATCTGCCATTAAAAACTGGAAAGAAGCTTTCTGAGAAACTGCTTTGTGTTCTGTTAATTCACCTCACAGAGTTACATCTTTCCCTTCAAGTAGCCTTTCTCTAAGACTGTTCTTGTGGAATTGGCAATGTGATATTTGGAAGCCCATAGGGGGCTATGGTGAAAAAGGAAATATCTTCCGTTAAATAATGAAAAGAAGCTTTCTGAGAAACTGCTTTGTGTTCTGTTAATTCATCTCACAGAGTTACATCTTTCCCTTCAAGAAGCCTTTCGCTAAGGCTGTTCTTGTGGAATTGGGAAAGTGATATTTGGCAGCCCATAGAGGGCTATGGTGAAAAAGGAAATATCTTCCATTAAAAACTGGAAAGAATCTCTCTGAGAAACTGCTTTGTGTTCTGTTAATTCATCTCACAGAGTTACATCTTTCCCTTCAAGAAGCCTTTCGCTGAGGCTATTCTTCTGGAATTCGCAAAGTGATATTTGGAAGCCCATAGAGGGCTATGGTGAAAAAGGAAATATCTTCCATTAAAAACTGGAAAGAAGCTTTCTGAGAAACTGCTTTGTGTTCTGTTAATTCATCTCACAGAGTTACATCTTTCCCTTCAATAAGCCTTTCGCTAAGGCTGTTCTTGAGGAATTGGCAAAGTGATATTTGGAAGCCCATAGAGGGCTATGGTGAAAAACGAAGTATCTTCCGTTAAATACTGGAAAGAAGCATTCTGAGAAATTGCCTTGTGTTCTGTTAATTCATCTCACAGAGTTACATCTTTCCCTTCAAGAAGCCTTTCGCTAATGCTGTTCTTGTGGAACTGGCAAAGTGATATTTGGAAGCCCATAGAGGGCTATGGTGAAAAAGGAAATATCGTCCTTTAAAAACTGGAAAGAAGCTTTCTGAGAAGCTGCTTTGTGTTCCGTTAATTCATCTCACAAAGTTATATCTTTCCCTTCAAGAAGCATTTCGCTAATCCTGTTCTTGTGGAATTGGCAAAGTGATATTTGGAAGCCCATAGATGGCTATGGTGAAAAAGGAAATATCTTCCGTTAAACACCGGAAGAAAGCTTTCTGAGAAACTGCTTTGTGTTCTGTTAATTCATCTCACAGAGTTACAGCTTTCCCCTCAAGAAGCATTTCTATAAGACTGTTCGCGTGGAATGGGCAAAGTGATATTTGGAAGCCCATAGAGGGCTATGGTGAAAAAGGAAATATCTTCCGTTAAAAACTGGAAAGAAGCTTTCTGAGAAACTGCTTTGTGTTCTCTTAATTCATCTCACAGGGTTACATCTTTCCCTTAAAGAAGCCTTTCGCTAATTCTGTTCTTGTAGAATTGGCAAAGTGATATTTGGAAGCCCATAGAGGGCTATGGTGAAAAAGGAAATATCTTCCGTTAAATACTGGTAAGAAGGTTTCTGAGAAACTGCTTTGTGTTCTGTTAATTCATCTCACAGAGTTACATCTTTCCCTTCAGGAAGCCTTTCGCTAATGCTATTCTTGTGGAACTGGCAAAGTGATATTTGGAAGCCCATAGACGCCTAAGGTGAAAAACGAAATATCTTCTATTAAATACTGGAAAGAAGCTTTCTGAGAAACTGCTTTGTGTTCTGTTAATTCAACTCACAGAGTTACAGCTTTACCCTCAAGAAGCCTTTTGCTAAGACTGTTCTTGTGGAATTTGCAAAGTGATATTTGGAAGCACATAGAGGGCTATGGTGAAAAAGGAAATATCTTCCTTTAAAGACTGGAAAGAAGCTTTCTGAGAAGCTGCTTTGTGTTCTGTTAAGTCATCTCACAGAGTTACATCTTTCCCTTCAATAAGCATTTCGCTAAGTCTGTTCTTGTGGAATTGGCAAAGTGATATTTGGAAGCCCTTAGAGGGCAATGGTGAAAAAGGAAATATCTTCCGTTAAAACCTGGAAAGAAGCTTTCTGAGTAACTACTTAGTGTTCTGTTAATTCATCTCACAGAGTTACAGCTTTCGCTTCAAGGAACCTTTCTCTAAGACTGTTCTTGTGGAATTGGCAGTGTGATATTTGGAAGCCCATATAGGGCAATGGTGAAAAACGAAGTATCTTCCTTGAAAAACTGGAAAGAAGATTTCTGAGAAACTGCTTTGTGTTCTGCTAATTCATCTCACAGAGTTACAGCTTTCCCCTCAAGAAGCCTTTCTCTAAGTCTGTTCTTGTGGAATTTGCAAAGTGATATTTGGAAGCCCATATAGGGCTATGCTGAAAAAGGAAATATCTTCCTTTAAAAACTGGAAAGAAGCTTTCTGAGAAACTGCTTTGTGTTCTGTTAATTCTTCTCACAGAGTTAAATGTTTCCCTTCAATAAGCCTTTCGCTGAGGCTCTTCTTGTGGAATTGGAAAAGTGATATTTCGAAGCCCTTAGAGGGCTGTGGTGAAAAAGGAAATAGCTTCCGTTAAAAACTGGAAAGAAGCTTTCTGAGAAACTGCTTTGTGTTCTGTTAATTCATCTCACCGAGTTACATCTTTCCCTTCAAGAAGCCTTTCGCTAATGCTGTTCTTGCGGAACTGGAAAAGTGATATTTGGAATCCCATAGACGCCTATGGTGAAAAGGAAATATCTTCCTTTAAAACTGGAAAGAAGCTTTCTGAAAACTGCTTTGTGTTCTGTTAATTCATCTCACAGAGTTACAGCTTTCCTCAAAGCCTTTCTCTAAGACTGTTCTTGTGGAATTGGCAAAGTGATATTTGGAAGCCCATAGAGGGCAATGGTGAAAAGGAAATATCTTCCGTTAAATACTGGAAAGAAGCTTTCTGAGAAACTGCTTTGTGTTCTGTTAATTCATCTCACAGAGTTACATCTTTCCCTTCAAAAGCCTTTCGCTAAGGCTGTTCTTGTGGAATTGGCAAAGTGATATTTGGAAGCCCATAGAGGGCTATGGTGAAAAGGAAATATCCTAAATTAAAACTGGAAAGAAGCTTTCTGAGAAACTGCTTTGTGTTCTGTTAATTCATCTCACTGATTTACATCTTTCCTTCAAGAAGCCTTTCGCTAAGTCTGTTCTTGTGGAATTGGCAAAGTGATATTTGGAAGCCCTTAGAGGGCAATGGTGAAAAGGAAATATCTTCCGTTAAAACTG
Source organism: Erythrocebus patas (assembly GCA_023783455.1). Lineage (NCBI taxonomy): Eukaryota > Metazoa > Chordata > Mammalia > Primates > Cercopithecidae > Erythrocebus > Erythrocebus patas. Next base: position 10,728 of record JAKFHT010000425.1, read on the forward strand.
GAAAGAAGCTTTCTGAGAAACTGCTTTGTGTTCTGTTAATTCATCTCACAGAGTTACAGCTTTCCTTCAAGAAGCCTTTCTCTAAGACTGTTCTTGTGGAATTGGCAAAGTGATATTTGGAAGCCCATAGAGGGCAATGGTGAAAAGGAAATATCTTCCGTTAAAACTGGAAAGAAGCTTTCTGAGAAACTGCTTTGTGTTCTGTTAATTCATCTCACAGAGTTACAGCTTTCCCTCAAGAAGCCTTTCTCTAAGTCTGTTCTTGTGGAATTGGCAAAGTGATATTTGGAAGCCCATAGAGGCTATGGTGAAAAGGAAATATCTTCCTTTAAAACTGGAAAGAAGCTTTCTGAGAAACTGCTTTGTGTTCTGCTAATTCATCTCACAGAGTTACATCTTTCCTTCAAGAAGCCTGTCGCTAAGGCTGTTCTTGTGGAATTGGCAAAGTGATATTTGGAAGCCCATAGAGGGCTATGGTGAAAAGGAAATATCTTCCATTAAAACTGGAAAGAAGCTTTCTGAGAAACTGCTTTGTGTTCTGTTAATTCATCTCACAGAGTTACATCTTTCCTTCAAGAAGCCTGTCGCTAACTCTGTTCTTGTGGAATTGGCAAAGTGATATTTGGAAGCCCTTAGAGGGCAATGGTGAAAAGGAAATATCTTCCGTTAAAACTAAAAGATGCTATCTGAGAAACTGCTTTGTGTTCTGTTAATTCATCTCAAAGAGTTACAGCTTTCCTTCAAGAAGCCTTTCTCTAACACTGTTCTTGTGGAATTGGCAAAGTGATATTTGGAAGCCCATAGAGGGCTATGGTGAAAAGGAAATATCTTCCTTTAAAACTGGAAAGAAGCTTTCTGAGAAACTGCTTTGTGTTCTGTTAATTCATCTCACAGAGTTACAGCTTTCCTCAAGAAGCCTGTCGCTAAGTCTGTTCTTGTGGAATTGGCAAAGTGATATTTGGAAGCCCTAGAGGGCTATGGTGAAAAGGAAATATCTTCCGTTAAAAACTGGAAAGAAGCTTTCTGAGAAACTGCTTTGTGTTCTGTTAATTCATCTCACTGAGTTACAGCTTTCCTTCAAGAAGCCTTTCGCTGAGGCTGTTCTTGTGGAATTGGCAAAGTGATATTTGGAAGCCCATAGAGGGCTATGGTGAAAAGGAAATATCTTCGTTAAAAACTGGAAAGAAGCTTTCTGAGAAACTGCTTTGTGTTCTGTTAATTCATCTCACAGAGTTACATCTTTCCTTCAACAAGCCTTTCGCTAAGTCTGTTCTTGTGGAATTGGCAAAGTGATATTTGGAAGCCCATAGAGGACAATGGTGAAAAGGAAATATCTTCCTTTAAAACTGGAAAGAAGCTTTCTGAGAAACTGCTTTGTGTTCTGTTAATTCATCCCACAGAGTTACAGCTTTCCCTACTATAAGCCTTTCGCTAAGGCTGTTCTTGTGGAATTGGCAAAGTGATATTTGGAAGCCCATAGGGCTATGGTGAAAAGGAAATATCTTCCGTTAAAAACTGGAAAGAAGCTTTCTGAGAAACTGCTTTGTGTTCTGTTAATTCATCTCACAGAGTTACATCTTTCCTTCAAGAAGCCTTTCGCTAATGCTGTTCTTGTGGAATTGGCAAAGTGATATTTGGAAGCCCATAGAGGGCTATGGTGAAAAGGAAATATCTTCCGTTAAAAACTGGAAAGAAGCTTTCTGAGAAACTGCTTTGTGTTCTGTTAATTCATCTCACCGAGTTACAGCTTTCCTTCAAGAAGCCTTTCTCTAAGTCTGTTCTTCTGGAATTGGCAAAGTGATATTTGGAAGCCCATAGAGGGCAATGGTGAAAAAAATATCTTCCGTTAAATACTGGAAAGAAGCTTTCTGAGAAACTGCTTTGTGTTCTGTTAATTCATCTCACAGAGTTACATCTTTCTCTTCAAGGCGCCTTTCGCTAAGGCTGTTCTTGTGGAATTGGCAAAGTGATATTTGGAAGCCCATAGAGGGCTATGGTGAAAAAGGAAATATCTTCCGTTAAATACTGGAAAGAAGCTTTCTGAGAAACTGCTTTGTTTTCTGTTAATTCATCGCACTGAGTTACTGCTTTCCCCTTAAGAAGCCTTTCTCTACGACTGTTCTTGTGGAATTTGCAAAGTGATATTTCGAAGCCCATAGAGGGCTATGGTGAAAAAGGAAATATCTTCCTTTAAAGACTGGAAAGAAGCTTTCTGAGAAGCTGCTTTGTGTTCTGTTAATTCATCTCACAGTTACATCTTTCCCTTCAATAAGTCTTTCGCTAAGGCTGTTCTTGTGGAATTGGCAAAGTGATATTTGGAAGCCCATAGAAGTCTATGGTGAAAAAGGAAATATCTTCCTTTAAAAACTGGAAAGAAGCTTTCTGAGAAACTGCTTTGTGTTCTGTTAATTCATCTCACAGAGTTACATCTTTCCTTCAAGAAGCCTTTCGCTAATGCTGTTCTTGTGGAATTGGCAAAGTGATATTTGGAAGCCCATAGAGGCTATGGTGAAAAGGAAATATCTTCCGTTAAAAACTGGAAAGAAGCTTTCTGAGAAACTGCTTTGTGTTCTGTTAATTCATCTCAGAGTTACATCTTTCCTTCAAGAAGCCTTTCTCTAAGACTGTTCTTGTGGAATTGGCAAAGTGATATTTGGAAGCCCATAGAGGGCTATGGTGAAAAGGAAATATCTTCCGTTAAAAACTGGAAAGAAGCTTTCTGAGAAACTGCTTTGTGTTCTGTTAATTCATCTCACAGAGTTACAGCTTTCCTCAAGAAGCCTTTCTCTAAGACTGTTCTTGTGGAATTGGCAAAGTGATATTTGGAAGCCCTTAGAGGGTAATAGTGAAAAGGAAATATCTTCCGTTAAAAACTGGAAAGAAGCTTTCTGAGAAACTGCTTTGTGTTCTGTTAATTCACCTCACAGAGTTACATATTTCCTTCAAGAAGCCTTTCGCTAATGCTGTTCTTGTGGAATTTGCAAAGTGATATTTGGAAGCCCATAGAGGGCTATGGTGAAAAGGAAATATCTTCCGTTAAAAACTGGAAAGAAGCTTTCTGAGAAACTGCTTTGTGTTCTGTTAATTCATCTCACAGAGTTACAGCTTTCCTTCAAGCCTTTCTCTAAGACTGTTCTTGTGGAATTGGCAAAGTGATATTTGGAAGCCCATAGAGGGCTATGGTGAAAAGGAAATATCTTCCATTAAAAACTGGAAAGAAGCTTTCTGAGAAACTGCTTTGTGTTCTGCTAATTCATCTCACAGAGTTACAGCTTTCCCTCAAGAAGCCTTTCTCTAAGTCTGTTCTTGTGGAATTGCAAAGTGATATTTGGAAGCCCATAGAGGGCTATGGTGAAAAGGAAATATCTTCCTTTAAAAACTGGAAAGAAGCTTTCTGAGAAACTGCTTTGTGTTCTGTTAATTCATCTCACAGAGTTACATCTTTCCCTTCAAGAAGCCTTTCGCTAAGGCTGTTCTTGTGGAATTGGCAAAGTGATATTTGGAAGCCCATAGAGGCTATGGTGAAAAAGGAAATATCTTCCTTTAAAAACTGGAAAGAAGCTTTCTGAGAAACTGCTTTGTGTTCCGTTAATTCATCTCACAGAGTTACATCTTTCCCTTCAAGAAGCCTGTCGCTAAGGCTGTTCTTGTGCAATTGGCAAAGTGATATGTGGAAGCCCCTAGAGGGCTATGGTGAAAAACGAAATATCTTCCATTAAAAACTGGAAAGAAGCTTTCTGAGAAACTGCTTTGTGTTATGTTAATTCATCTCACAGAGTAACATCTTTCCCTTCAAGAAGCCTGTCGCTAACTCTGTTCTTGTGGAATTGGCAAAGTGATATTTGGAAGCCCTTAGAGGGCAATGGTGAAAAAGGAAATATCTTCCGTTAAAAACTGGAAAGATGCTATCTGAGAAACTGCTTTGTGTTCTGTTAATTCATCTCAAAGAGTTACAGCTTTCTCTTCAAGAAGCCTTTCTCTAACACTGTTCTTCTGGAATTGGCAAAGTGATATTTGGAAGCCCATAGAGGGCTATGGTGAAAAAGGAAATATCTTCCTTTAAAAACTGGAAAGAAGCTTTCTGAGAAACTGCTTTGTTTTCTGTTAATTAATCTCACAGAGTTATATCTTTCCCTTTTAGTAGCCTGTCGCTAAGTCTATTCTTGGGGAATTGACAAAGTGATATTTGGAAGACCATAGAGGGCAAAGGTGAAAAGGAAATATCTTCCGTTAAAAACTGGAAAGAAGCTTTCTGAGAAATTGCTTCGTGTTCTGTTAATTCATCTCACTGACTTACAGCTTTCCCTTCAAGAAGCCTTTCGCTGAGGCTGTTCTTGTGGAATTGGCAAAGTGATATTTGGAAGCCCATAGAGGGCTATGGTGAAAAAGGAAATATCTTCCGTTAAATACTCGAAAGAAGCTTTCTGAGAAACTGCTTTGTGTTCTGTTAATTCATCTCACAGAGTTACATCTTTCCCTTCAACAAGCCTGTCGCTAAGTCTGTTCTTGTGGAATTGGCCAAGTGATATTTGGAAGCCCATAGAGGACAATGGTGAAAAAGGAAATATCTTCCGTTAAAAACTGGAAAGAAGCTTTCTGAGAAACTGCTTTGTGTTCTGTTAATTCATCCCACAGAGTTACAGCTTTCCTTCAAGAAGCCTTTCGCTGAGGCTGTTCTTGTGGAATTGGCAAAGTGATATTTGGAAGCCCATAGAGGGCTATGGTGAAAAAGGAAATATCTTCCGTTAAATACTCGAAAGAAGCTTTCTGAGAAACTGCTTTGTGTTCTGTTAATTCATCTCACAGAGTTACATCTTTCCCTTCAACAAGCCTGTCGCTAAGTCTGTTCTTGTGGAATTGGCCAAGTGATATTTGGAAGCCCATAGAGGACAATGGTGAAAAAGGAAATATCTTCCGTTAAAAACTGGAAAGAAGCTTTCTGAGAAACTGCTTTGTGTTCTGTTAATTCATCCCACAGAGTTACAGCTTTCCCTACTATAAGCCTTTCGCTAAGGCTGTTCTTGTGGAATTGGCAAAGTGATATTTGGAAGCCCATAGAGGGCTATGGTGAAAAAGGATATATCTTCCGTTAAATACTCGAAAGAAGCTTTCTGAGAAACTGCTTTGTGTTCTGTTAATTCATCTCACAGAGTTACATCTTTCCCTTCAACAAGCCTGTCGCTAAGTCTGTTCTTGTGGAATTGGCAAAGTGATATTTGGAAGCCCATAGAGGACAATGGTGAAAAAGGAAATATCTTCCGTTAAAAACTGGAAAGAAGCTTTCTGAGAAACTGCTTTGTGTTCTGTTAATTCATCCCACAGAGTTACAGCTTTCCCTACTATAAGCCTTTCGCTAAGGCTGTTCTTGTGGAATTGGCAAAGTGATATTTGGAAGCCCATAGAGGGCTATGGTGAAAAAGGAAATATCTTCCGTTAAAAACTGGTAAGAAGCTTTCTGAGAAACTGCTTTGTGTTCTGTTAATTCATCTCACAGAGTTACATCTTTCCCTTCAAGAAGCCTTTCGCTAATGCTGTTCTTGTGGAACTGGCAAAGTGATATTTGGAAGCCCATAGACGCCTATGGTGAAAAACGAAATATCTTCCGTTAAAAACTGGAAAGAAGCTTTCTGAAAAACTGCTTTGTGTTCTGTTAATTCATCTCACAGAGTTACAGCTTTCCCCTCAAGAAGCCTTTCTCTAAGTCTGTTCTTGTGGAATTGGCAAAGTGATATTTGGAAGCCCATAGAGGGCAATAGTGAAAAATTAAATATCTTCCGTTAAATACTGAAAAGAAGCTTTCTGAGAAACTGCTTTGTGTTCTGTTAATTCATCTCACAGAGTTACATCTTTCCCTTCAAGAAGCCTTTCGCTAAGGCTGTTCTTGTGGAATTGGCAAAGTGATATTTGGAAGCCCATAGAGGGCTATGGTGAAAAAGGAAATATCTTCCGTTAAATACTGGAAAGAAGCTTTCTGAGAAACTGCTTTGTGTTCTGTTAATTCATCTCACGGAGTTACAGTTTTCCTTCAAGAAGCCTTTCTCTAAGACTGTTCTTGTGGAATTTGCAAAGTGATATTTGAAGCCCATAGAGGGCTATGGTGAAAAAGGAAATATCTTCCTTTAAAACTGGAAAGAAGCTTTCTGAGAAACTGCTTTGTGTTCTGTTAATTCATCTCACAGAGTTACAGCTTTCCCCTCAAGAAGCCTTTCTAAGACTGTTCTTGTGGAATTGGCAAAGTGATATTTGGAAGCCCATGGAGGGCAATGGTGAAAAAAAATATCTTCCGTTAAAACTGGAAAGAAGCTATCTGAGAAACTGCTTTGTGTTCTGTTAATTCATCTCACAGAGTTACAGCTTTCCTCAAGAAGCCTTTCTCTAAGTCTGTTCTTGTGGAATTTGCAAAGTGATATTTGGAAGCCCATAAAGGGCTATGCTGAAAAGGAAATATCTTCCATTAAAACTGGAAAGAAGCTTTCTGAGAAACTGCTTTGTGTTCTGTTAATTCATCTCACAGAGTTATATCTTTCCCTTCAAGTAGCCTGTCGCTAAGGCTGTTCTTGTGGAATTGACAAAGTGATATTTGGAAGACCATAGAGGACAATGGTGAAAAAGGAAATATCTTCCGTTAAAAACTGGAAAGAAGCTTTCTGAGAAACTGCTTTGTGTTCTGTTAATTCATCCCACAGAGTTACAGCTTTCCCTACTATAAGCCTTTCGCTAAGGCTGTTCTTGTGGAATTGGCAAAGTGATATTTCGAAGCCCATAGAGGGCTATGGTGAAAAAGGAAATATCTTCCGTTAAAAACTGGTAAGAAGCTTTCTGAGAAACTGCTTTGTGTTCTGTTAATTCATCTCACAGAGTTACATCTTTCCTTCAAGAAGCCTTCGCTAAGGCTGTTCTTGTGGAATTGGCAAGTGATATTTGGAAGCCCATAGAGGCTATGGTGAAAAAGGAAATATCTTCCGTTAAAACTGGAAAGAAGCTTTCTGAGAAACTGCTTTGTGTTCTGTTAATTCATCTCACAGAGTTACATCTTTCCCTTTAAGTAGCCTTTCGCTAAGGCTGTTCTTGTGGAATTGGCAAAGTGATATTTGGAAGCCCATAGGGCTATGGTGAAAAAGGAAATATCTTCCATTAAAAACTGGAAAAAGCTTTCTGAGAAACTGCTTTGTGTTCTGTTAATTCATCTCACAGAGTTACAGCTTTCCCCTCAAGAAGCCTTTCTCTAAGACTGTTCTTGTGGAATTGGCAAAGTGATATTTGGAAGCCCATAGAGGGCTATGGTGAAAAAGGAAATATCTTCCTTTAAAAACTGGAAAGAAGCTTTCTGAGAAACTGCTTTGTGTTCTGTTAATTCATCTCACAGAGTTACATCTTTCCTTAAAAAGCCTTTCTCTAAGACTGTTCTTGTGGAATTGGCAAAGTGATATTTGGAAGCCCATAGAGGGCTATGGTGAAAAAGGAAATATCTTCCGTTAAAACTGGAAAGAAGCTTTCTGAGAAACTGCTTTGTGTTCTGTTAATTCATCTCACAGAGTTACATCTTTCCCTTCAAGAAGCCTGTCGCTAAGGCTGTTCTTGTGGAATTGGCAAGTGATATTTGGAAGCCCATAGAGGGCAATGGTGAAAAAGGAAATATCTTCCGTTAAAACTGGAAAGAAGCTTTCTGAGAAGCTGCTTTGTGTTCTGTTAATTCATCCCACAGAGTTACAGCTTTCCTCAAGAAGCCTTTCTCTAAGACTGTTTTGTGGAATTGGCAAAGTGATATTTGGAAGCCCATAGAGGGCTATGGTGAAAAAGGAAATATCTTCCTTTAAAAACTGGAAAGAAGCTTTCTGAGAAGCTGCTTTGTGTTCTGTTAATTCATCTCACAGTTACATCTTTCCCTTCAATAAGTCTTTCGCTAAGGCTGTTCTTGTGGAATTGGCAAAGTGATATTTGGAAGCCCATAGAAGTCTATGGTGAAAAAGGAAATATCTTCCTTTAAAAACTGGAAAGAAGCTTTCTGAGAAACTGCTTTGTGTTCCGTTAATTTATCTCACAGAGCTACATCTTTCCCTTCAAGAAGCATTTCGCTAATCCTGTTCTTGTGGAATTGCCAAAGTGATATTTGGAAGCCCATAGAGGGCTATGGTGAAAAAGGAAATATCTTCCATTAAATACCGGAAGGAAGCATTCTGAGTAACTGCTTTGTGTTCTGTTAATTCATCTCACAGAGTTACAGCTTTCCCCTCAAGGAGCATTTCTCTAAGACTGTTCGCGTGGAATTGGCAAAGTGATATTTGGAAGCCCATAGAGGGCTATGGTGAAAAAGGAAATATCTTCCGTTAAAAACTGGAAAGAAGCTTTCTGAGAAACTGCTTTGTGTTCTGTTAGTTCACCTCACAGAGTTACAGCTTTCCCCTCAAGAAGCCGTTGTCTCAGACTGTTCTTGTGGAATTGGCAAAGTGATATTTCGAAGCCCTTAGAGGGTAATAGTGAAAAAGGAAATATCTTCGGTTAGAAACTAGAAAGAAGCTGTCTGAGAAACTGCTTTGTGTTCTGTTAATTCACCTCAAAGAGTTACATATTTCCCTTCAAGAAGCCTTTCGCTAATGCTGTCTTGTGGAATTTGCAAAGTGATATTTGGAAGCCCATAGAGGGCTATGGTGAAAAAGGAAATATCTTCGGTTAAAAACTGGAAAGAAGCTTTCTGAGAAACTGCTTTGTGTTCTGTTAATTCATCTCACAGAGTTACAGCTTTCCCTTCAAGAAGCCTTTCTCTAAGACTGTTCTTGTGGAATTGGCAAAGTGATATTTGGAAGCCCCTAGAGGGCTATGGCGAAAAAGGAAATATCTTCCATTAAAAACTGGAAAGAAGCTTTCTGAGAAACTGCTTTGTGTTCTGCTAATTCATCTCACAGAGTTACAGCTTTCCCCTCAAGAAGCCTTTCTCTAAGTCTGTTCTTGTGGAATTTGCAAAGTGATATTTGGAAGCCCATAAAGGGCTATGGTGAAAAAGGAAATATCTTCCTTTAAAAACTGGAAAGAAGCTTTCTGAGAAACTGCTTTGTGTTCTGTTAATTCATCTCACAGAGTTACATCTTTCTCTTCAAGAAGCCTGTCGCTAAGGCTGTTCTTGTGGAATTGGCAAAGTGATATTTGGAAGCCCATAGAGGGCTATGGTGAAAAAGGAAATATCTTCCATTAAAAACTGGAAAGAAGCTTTCTGAGAAACTGCTTTGTGTTCTGCTAATTCATCTCACAGAGTTACAGCTTTCCCCTCAAGAAGCCTTTCTCTAAGTCTGTTCTTGTGGAATTGGCAAAGTGATATTTGGAAGCCCATAGAGGGCTATGGTGAAAAAGGAAATATCTTCCATTAAAACTGGAAAGAAGCTTTCTGAGAAACTGCTTTGTGTTCTGTTAATTCATCTCACAGAGTTACATCTTTCCCTTCAAGAAGCCTTTCGCTAAGGCTGTTCTTGTGGAATTGGCAAAGTGATATTTGGAAGCCCATAGAGGGCTATGGTGAAAAACGAAATATCTTCCATTAAAAACTGGAAAGAAGCTTTCTGAGAAACTGCTTTGTGTTCTGTTAATTCATCTCACAGAGTAACATCTTTCCCTTCAAGAAGCCTGTCGCTAAGTCTGTTCTTGTGGAATTGGCAAAGTGATATTTGGAAGCCCATAGAGGGCTATGGTGAAAAAGGAAATATCTTCCGTTAAAAACTGGAAAGAAGCTTTCTGAGAAACTGCTTTGTGTTCTGTTAATTCATCTCAAAGAGTTACAGCTTTCTCTTCAAGAAGCCTTTCTCTAACACTGTTCTTCTGGAATTGGCAAAGTGATATTTGGAAGCCCATAGAGGGCTATGGTGAAAAAGGAAATATCTTCCTTTAAAAACTGGAAAGAAGCTTTCTGAGAAACTGCTTTGTGTTCTGTTAATTCATCTCACAGAGTTATATCTTTCCCTTCAAGAAGCCTGTCGCTAAGGCTGTTCTTGTGGAATTGACAAAGTGATATTTGGAAGACCATAGAGGGCAAAGGTGAAAAAGGAAATATCTTCCGTTAAAAACTGGAAAGAAGCTTTCTGAGAAATTGCTTCGTGTTCTGTTAATTCATCTCACAGACTTACAGCTTTCCCTTCAAGAAGCCTTTCGCTGAGGCTGTTCTTGTGGAATTGGCAAAGTGATATTTGGAAGCCCATAGAGGGCTATGGTGAAAAAGGAAATATCTTCCGTTAAATACTGGAAAGAAGCTTTCTGAGAAACTGCTTTGTGTTCTGTTAATTCATCTCACAGAGTTACATCTTTCCTTCAAGAAGCCTTGCGCTAATGCTGTTCTTGTGGAACTGGCAAAGTGATATTTGGAAGCCCATAGAGGCTATGGTGAAAAGGAAATATCTTCCGTTAAAAACTGGAAAGAAGCTTGAGAAACTGCTTTGTGTTCTGTTAATTCATCTCACAGAGTTACAGCTTTCCTTCAAGAAGCCTTTCTCTAAGTCTGTTCTTGTGGAATTGGCAAAGTGATATTTGGAAGCCCATAGAGGGCTATGGTGAAAAAGGAAATATCTTCCTTTAAAACTGGAAAGAAGCTTTCTGAGAAACTGCTTTGTGTTCTGTTAATTCATCTCACAGAGTTACATCTTTCCCTTCAAGAAGCCTTTCGCTAATGCTGTTCTTGTGGAATTGACAAAGTGATATTTGGAAGCCCATAGAGGCTATGGTGAAAAAGGAAATATCTTCCATTAAAAACTGGAAGAAGCTTTCTGAGAAACTGCTTTGTGTTCTGTTAATTCATCTCACAGAGTTACAGCTTTCCCTTCAAGAAGCCTTTCTCTAAGACTGTTCTTGTGGAATTGGCAAAGTGATATTTGGAAGCCCATAGAGGGCTATGGTGAAAAAGGAAATATCTTCCGTTAAAAACTGGAAAGAAGCTTTCTGAGAAACTGCTTTGTGTTCTGTTAATTCATCTCACAGAGTTACAGCTTTCCCTCAAGAAGCCTTTCTCTAAGACTGTTCTTGTGGAATTGGCAAAGTGATATTTGGAAGCCCTTAGAGGGCAATGGTGAAAAAGGAAATATCTTCCGTTAAAAACTGGAAAGAAGCTTTCTGAGAAACTGCTTTGTGTTCTGTTAATTCATCTCAAAGAGTTACATCTTTCCCTTCAAGAAGCCTTTTGCTAATGCTGTTCTTGTGGAATTTGCAAAGTGATATTTGGAAGCCCATAGAGGGCTATGGTGAAAAAGGAAATATCTTCCGTTAAAAACTGGAAAGAAGCTTTCTGAGAAACTGCTTTGTGTTCTGTTAATTCATCTCACAGAGTTACAGCTTTCCTTCAAGAAGCCTTTCTCTAAGTCTGTTCTTGTGGAATTGGCAAAGTGATATTTGGAAGCCCTTAGAGGGCAATGGTGAAAAAGGAAATATCTTCCATTAAAAACTGGAAAGAAGCTTTCTGAGAAACTGCTTTGTGTTCTGTTAATTCATCTCACAGAGTTACAGCTTTCCTTCAAGAAGCCTTTCTCTAAGACTGTTCTTGTGGAATTGGCAAAGTGATATTTGGAAGCCCTTAGAGGGCAATGGTGAAAAAGGAAATATCTTCTATTAAAAACTGGAAAGAAGCTTTCTGAGAAACTGCTTTGTGTTCTGTTAATTCATCTCACAGAGTTACATCTTTCCCTTCAAGAAGCCTGTCGCTAAGTCTGTTCTTGTGGAATTGGCAAAGTGATATTTGGAAGCCCATAGAGGGCAATGGTGAAAAAGGAAATATCTTCCGTTAAAAACTGGAAAGAAGCTTTCTGAGAAACTGCTTTGTGTTCTGTTAATTCATCTCACAGAGTTACATCTTTCCCTTCAAGAAGCCTTTCGCTAAGGCTGTTCTTGTGGAATTGGCAAAGTGATATTTGGAAGCCCATAGAGGGCAATGGTGAAAAAGGAAATATCTTCCGTTAAAAACTGGAAAGAAGCTTTCTGAGAAACTGCTTTGTGTTCTGTTAATTCATCTCACAGAGTTACATCTTTCCTTCAAGAAGCCTTTCGCTAAGGCTGTTCTTGTGGAATTGGCAAAGTGATATTTGGAAGCCCATAGAGGGCTATGGTGAAAAAGGAAATATCTTCCGTTAAATACTGGAAAGAAGCTTTCTGAGAAACTGCTTTGTGTTCTGTTAATTCATCTCACAGAGTTACAGCTTTCCCCTCAAGAAGCCTTTCTCTAAGACTGTTCTTGTGGAATTGGCAAAGTGATATTTGGAAGCCCATAGAGGCTATGGTGAAAAGGAAATATCTTCCGTTAAAAACTGGAAAGAAGCTTTCTGAGAAACTGCTTTGTGTTCTGTTAATTCATCTCACAGAGTTACAGCTTTCCTCAAGAAGCCTTTCTCTAAGACTGTTCTTGTGGAATTGGCAAAGTGATATTTGGAAGCCCATAGAGGGCTATGGTGAAAAGGAAATATCTTCGTTAAAAACTGGAAAGAAGCTTTCTGAGAAACTGCTTTGTGTTCTGTTAATTCATCTCACAGAGTTACATCTTTCCTTCAAGAAGCCTTTCGCTAATGCTGTTCTTGTGGAATTGCAAAGTGATATTTGGAAGCCCATAGAGGGCTATGGTGAAAAGGAAATATCTTCGGTTAAAACTGGAAAGAAGCTTTCTGAGAAACTGCTTTGTGTTCTGTTAATTCATCTCACAGAGTTACAGCTTTCCTTCAAAAGCCTTTCTCTAAGTCTGTTCTTGTGGAATTGGCAAAGTGATATTTGGAAGCCCATAGAGGGCTATGGTGAAAAATATCTTCCATTAAAAACTGGAAAGAAGCTTTCTGAGAAACTGCTTTGTGTTCTGTTAATTCATCTCACAGAGTTACAGCTTTCCCTTCAAAGCCTTTCTCTAAGACTGTTCTTGTGGAATTGGCAAAGTGATATTTGGAAGCCCATAGAGGCTATGGTGAAAAAGGAAATATCTTCCATTAAAAACTGGAAAGAAGCTTTCTGAGAAACTGCTTTGTGTTCTGTTAATTCATCTCACAGAGTTACATCTTTCCCTTCAAGAAGCCTGTCGCTAAGTCTGTTCTTGTGGAATTGGCAAAGTGATATTTGGAAGCCCATAGAGGGCAATGGTGAAAAGGAAATATCTTCCGTTAAAAACTGGAAAGAAGCTTTCTGAGAAACTGCTTTGTGTTCTGTTAATTCATCTCACAGAGTTACATCTTTCCTTCAAGAAGCCTTTCGCTAAGGCTGTTCTTGTGGAATTGGCAAAGTGATATTTGGAAGCCCATAGAGGGCTATGGTGAAAAAGGAAATATCTTCCGTTAAATACTGGAAAGAAGCTTTCTGAGAAACTGCTTTGTGTTCTGTTAATTCATCTCACAGAGTTACAGCTTTCCCTTCAAGAAGCCTTTCTCTAAGACTGTTCTTGTGGAATTGGCAAAGTGATATTTGGAAGCCCATAGAGGGCTATGGTGAAAAAGAAATATCTTCCATTAAAACTGGAAAGAAGCTTTCTGAGAAACTGCTTTGTGTTCTGTTAATTCATCTCACAGAGTTACATCTTTCCTTCAAGAAGCCTTTCGCTAATGCTGTTCTTGTGGAATTGGCAAAGTGATATTTGGAAGCCCATAGAGGGCAATGGTGAAAAAGGAAATATCTTCCGTTAAATACTGGAAAGAAGCTTTCTGAGAAACTGCTTTGTGTTCTGTTAATTCATCTCACAGAGTTACAGCTTTCCCTTCAAGAAGCCTTTCGCTAATGCTGTTCTTGTGGAATTGGCAAAGTGATATTTGGAAGCCCATAGAGGGCAATGGTGAAAAATATCTTCCGTTAAATACTGGAAAGAAGCTTTCTGAGAAACTGCTTTGTGTTCTGTTAATTCATCTCACAGAGTTACAGCTTTCCCTCAAGAAGCCTTTCTCTAAGACTGTTCTTGTGGAATTGGCAAAGTGATATTTGGAAGCCCATAGAGGGCTATGGTGAAAAGGAAATATCTTCGTTAAAAACTGGAAAGAAGCTTTCTGAAACTGCTTTGTGTTCTGATAATTCATCTCACAGAGTTACAGCTTTCCCTCAAGAAGCCTTTCTCTAAGACTGTTCTTGTGGAATTGGCAAAGTGATATTTGGAAGCCCATAGAGGGCAATGGTGAAAAGGAAATATCTTCCGTTAAATACTGGAAAGAAGCTTTCTGAGAAACTGCTTTGTGTTCTGTTAATTCATCTCACAGAGTTACAGCTTTCCTCAAGAAGCCTTTCTCTAAGACTGTTCTTGTGGAATTGGCAAGTGATATTTGGAAGCCCATAGAGGCTATGGTGAAAAAAAATATCTTCGGTTAAAAACTGGAAAGAAGCTTTCTCCGAAACTGCTTTGTGTTCTGATAATTCATCTCACAGAGTTACAGCTTTCACCTCAAGAAGCCGTTCTCTAAGACAGTTCTTGTGGAATTGGCAAAGTGATATTTAGAAGCCCATAGAGGGCAATGGTGAAAAAGGAAATATCTTCCTTTAAAGACTGGAAAGAAGCTTTCTGAGAAGCTGCTTTGTGTTCTGTTAATTCATCTCACACTTACATCTTTCCCTTCAATAAGTCTTTCGCTAAGGCTGTTCTTGTGGAATTCGCAAAGTGATATTTGGAAGCCGATAGAGGGCAATGGTGAAAAAGCAAATATCTTCGGTTAAAAACTGGAAAGAAGCTTTCTGAGAAACTGCTTTGTGTTCTGTTAATACATCTCACAGAGTTGCAGCTTTCCCTTCAAGAAGCCTCTCGCTAATGCTGTTCTTGTGGAATTGCCAATGTGATATTTGGAAGCCCATGGAGGGCAATGGTGAAAAAGGAAATATCTTTGGTTAAAAACTGGAAAGAAGCTTTCTGAGAAACTGCTTTGTGTTCTGTTAATTCATCTCACAGAGTAACATCTTTCCCTTCAAGAAGCCTGTCGCTAACTCTGTTCTTGTGGAATTGGCAAAGTGATATTTGGAAGCCCTTAGAGGGCAATGGTGAAAAAGGAAATATCTTCCGTTAAAAACTGGAAAGATGCTATCTGAGAAACTGCTTTGTGTTCTGTTAATTCATCTCAAAGAGTTACAGCTTTCTATTCAAGAAGCCTTTCTCTAACACTGTTCTTCTGGAATTGGCAAAGTGATATTTGGAAGCCCATAGAGGGCTATGGTGAAAAAGGAAATATCTTCCTTTTAAAACTGGAAAGAAGCTTTCTGAGAAACTGCTTTGTGTTCTGTTAATTCATCTCACAGAGTTATATCTTTCCCTTCAAGTAGCCTGTCGCTAAGGCTGTTCTTGTGGAACTGACAAAGTGATATTTGGAAGACCATAGAGGGCAAAGGTGAAAAAGGAAATATCTTCCGTGAAAAACTGGAAAGAAGCTTTCTGAGAAATTGCTTCGTGTTCTGTTAATTCATCTCGCTGACATACAGCTTTCCCTTCAAGAAGCCTTTCGCTGAGGCTGTTCTTGGGGAATTGGCAAAGTGATATTTGGAAGCCCATAGAGGGCTATGGTGAAAAAGGAAATATCTTCCATTAAATACTCGAAAGAAGCTTTCTGAGAATCTGCTTTGTGTTCTGTTAATTCATCGCACAGAGTTACAGCTTTCCCCTTGAGAAGACTTTCTCTAAGACTGTTCTTGTGGAATTGGCAAAGTGATATTTGGAAGCCCATAGAGGGCTACGGTGAAAAAGGAAATATCTTCCGTTAAATACTGGAAAGAAGCTTTCTGAGAAACTGCTTTGTGTTCTGTTAATTCATCTCATGGAGTTACAGCTTTCCGCTCAAGAAGACTTTCTCTAAGACTGTTCTTGTGGAATTGGCAAAGTGATATTTGGAAGCCCTTAGAGGGCTATGGTGAAAAAAATATCTTCCGTTAAAAACTGGAAAAAGCTTTCTGAGAAACTGCTTTGTGTTCTGTTAATTCATCTCACAGAGTTACATCTTTGCCTTCAAGCCTGTCGCTAAGTCTGTTTTTGTGGAATTGGCAAAGTGATATTTGGAAGCCCATAGAGCGCTATGGTGAAAAAAAAATATCTTCCGTTAAATACTGGAAAGAAGCTTTCTGAGAAACTGCTTTGTGTTCTGTTAATTCATCTCATGGAGTTACAGCTTTCCGCTCAAGAAGACTTTCTCTAAGACTGTTCTTGTGGAATTGGCAAAGTGATATTTGGAAGCCCTTAGAGGGCTATGGTGAAAAAGGAAATATCTTCCGTTAAATTCTGGAAAGAAGCTTTCTGAGAAACGGCTTTGTGTTCTGTTAATTCATCTCACAGAGTTACATCTTTGCCTTCAAGAAGCCTGTCGCTAAGTCTGTTTTTGTGGAATTGGCAAAGTGATATTTGGAAGCCCATAGACGCCTATGGTGACAAAGGAAATGTCTTCCGTTAAAAACTGGTAAGAAGCTTTCTGAGAAAATGCTTTGTGTTCTGTTAATTCACGTCACAGAGTTACATCTTTCCCTTCAAGAAGCCTTTCGCTAATGCTGTTCTTGTGGAACTGGCAAAGTGATATTTGGAAGCCCATAGACGCCTAAGGTTAAAAAGAAATATCTTCTATTAAATACTGGAAAGAAGCTTTCTGAGAAAAAGCTTTGTGTTCTGTTAATTCACTCACAGGTTACAGCTTTCCTCAAGAAGCCTTTCGCTAAGACTGTTCTTGTGGAATTGCAAAGTGATATTTGGAAGCCCATAGAGGGCTATTGTGAAAAGGAAATATCTTCCTTTAAAGACTGGAAGAAGCTTTCTGAGAACTGCTTTGTGTTCTGTTAATTCATCTGACACAGTTAAATCTTTCCCTTCAATAAGTCTTTCGCTAAGGCTGTTCTTGTGGAATTGAAAGTGATATTTGGAAGCCCATAGAGGGCTATGGTGAAAAAGAAATATCTTCCTTTAAAACTGGAAAGAAGCTTTCTGAGAAACTGCTTTGTGTTCTGTTAATTCATCTCACAGATTTACATCTTTCCTTCAAGAAGCCATTTCTCTAAATCCTGTTCTTGTGGAATTGGCAAAGTGATATTTGGAAGCCCATGAGGGCTATGGTGAAAAAGGTATCTTCCGTTAAATACTGGAAAGAAGCTTTCTGAGAAACTGCTTTATGTTCTGTTAATTCATCTCACAGAGATACAGCTTTCCCCTCAAGAAGCATTTCTCTAAGACTGCTCTTGTGGAATTGGCAAAGTGATATTTGGAAGCCCTTAGAGGGCAATGGTGAAAAAGAAATATCTTCCTTTAAAAACTGGAAAGAAGCTTTCTGAGAAACTGCTCTGTGTTCTGTTAATTCATCTCACAGATTTACATCTTTCCCTTCAAGAAGCATTTCGCTAATCCTGTTCTTGTGGAATTGGCAAAGTGATATTTGGAAGCCCATAGAGGGCTATGGTGAAAAAGGAAGTATCTTCCGTTAAATACCGGAAAGAAGCTTTCTGAGAAACTGCTTTATGTTCTGTTAATTCATCTCACAGAGATACAGCTTTCCCCTCAAGAAGCATTTCTCTAAGACTGCTCGAGTGGAATTGGCAAAGTGATATTTGGAAGCCCTTAGAGGGCAATGGTGAAAAAGGAAATATCTTCCGTTAAAAACTGGAAAGATGCTATCTGAGAAACTGCTTTGTGTTCTGTTAATTCATCTCAAAGAGTTACAGCTTTCTCTTCAAGAAGCCTTTCTCTAACACTGTTCTTCTGGAATTGGCAAAGTGATATTTGGAAGCCCATAGAGGGCTATGGTGAAAAAGGAAATATCTTCCTTTAAAAACTGGAAAGAAGCTTTCTGAGAAACTGCTTTGTTTTCTGTTAATTAATCTCACAGAGTTATATCTTTCCCTTTTAGTAGCCTGTCGCTAAGTCTATTCTTGTGGAATTGACAAAGTGATATTTGGAAGACCATAGAGGGCAAAGGTGAAAAAGGAAATATCTTCCGTTAAAAACTGGAAAGAAGCTTTCTGAGAAACTGCTTTGTGTTCTGTTAATTCATCCCACAGAGTTACAGCTTTCCCTACTATAAGCCTTTCGCTAAGGCTGTTCTTGTGGAATTGGCAAAGTGATATTTGGAAGCCCATAGAGGGCTATGGTGAAAAAGGAAATATCTTCCGTTAAAAACTGGTAAGAAGCTTTCTGAGAAACTGCTTTGTGTTCTGTTAATTCATCTCACAGAGTTACATCATTCCCTTCAAGAAGCCTTTCGCTAATGCTGTTCTTGTGGAACTGGCAAAGTGATATTTGTAAGCCCATAGACGACTATGGTGAAAAACGAAATATCTTCCGTTAAAAACTGGAAAGAAGCTTTCTGAGAAACTGCTTTGTGTTCTGTTAATTCATCTCACCGAGTTACAGCCTTCCCCTCAAGAAGCCTTTCTCTAAGACTGTTCTTGAGGAATTGGCAAAGTGATATTTGGAAGCCCATAGAGCGCTATGGTGAAAAAGGAAATATCTTCCGTTAAATACTGGAAAGAAGCTTTCTGAGAAACGGCTTTGTGTTCTGTTAATTCATCTCACAGAGGTACATATTTGCCTTCAAGAAGCCTGTCGCTAAGTGTGTTTTTGTGGAATTGGCAAAGTGATATTTGGAAGCCCATAGACGCCTACGGTGAAAAAGGAAATGTCTTCCGTTAAAAACTGGTAAGAAGCTTTCTGAGAAACTGCTTTGTGTTCTGTTAATTCATGTCACAGAGTTACATCTTTCCCTTCAAGAAGCCTTTCGCTAATGCTGTTCTTGTGGAACTGGCAAAGTGATATTTGGAAGCCCATAGACGCCTAAGGTGAAAAACGAAGTATCTTCTATTAAATACTGGAAAGAAGCTTTCTGAGAAACTGCTTTGTGTTCTGTTAATTCACCTCACAGAGTTACAGCTTTCCCCTCAAGAAGCCTTTCGCTAAGACTGTTCTTGTGGAATTTGCTAAGTGATATTTGGAAGCCCATACAGGGCTATGGTGAAAAAGGAAATATCTTCCTTTAAAGACTGGAAAGAAGCTTTCTGAGAAGCTGCTTTGTGTTCTGTTAATTCATCTCACAGTTGCATCTTTCCCTTCAAGAAGCCTTTCGCTAAGTCTGTTCTTGGGCAATTCGCAAAGTGATATTTGGAAGCCCATAGAGGGCTATGGTGAAAAAGGAAATATCTTCCATTAAAAACTGGAAAGAAGCTTTCTGAGAAACTGCTTTGTGTTCTGTTAATTCATCTCACAGAGTAACATCTTTCCCTTCAAGAAGCCTGTCGCTAAGTCTGTTCTTGTGGAATTGGCAAAGTGATATTTGGAAGCCCTTAGAGGGCAACGGTGAAAAAGGAAATATGTTCCGTTAAACACTGGAAAGATGCTATCTGAGAAACTGCTTTGTGTTCTGTTAATTCATCTCAAAGAGTTACAGCTTTCTCTTCAAGAAGCCTTTCTCTAACACTGTTCTTCTGGAATCGGCAAAGTGATATTTGGAAGCCCATAGAGGCCTATGGTGAAAAAGGAAATATCTTCCGTTAAAAACTGGAAAGAAGCTTTCTGAGAAACTGCTTTGTGTTCTGTTAATTCATCTCACAGGGTTACATCTTTCCCTTAAAGAAGACTTTCGCTAATTCTGTTCTTGTAGAATTGGAAATGTGATATTCGGAAGCCCATAGAGGGCTATGGTGAAAAAGGAAATATCTTCCGTTAAATACTGGAAAGAAGCTTTCTGAGAAACTGCTTTGTGTACTGTTAATTCATCTCACAGAGTTACAGCTTTCCCCTCAAGAAGCCTTTCTCTAAGACTGTTCTTGTGGAATTGGCAAAGGGATATTTGGAAGCCCTTAGAGGGCTATGGTGAAAAAGGAAATATCTTCCGTTAAATACTGGAAAGAAGCTTTCTGAGGAACGGCTTTGTGTTGTGTTAATTCATCTCACAGAGTTACATCTTTGCCTTCAAGAAGCCTGTCGCTAAGTCTGTTCTTGTGGAATTGGCAAAGTGATATTTGGAAGCCCTTAGAGTGCTATGGTGAAAAAGAAAATAACTTCCGTTAAAAACTGGTAAAAAGCTTTCTGAGAAACTGCTTTGTGTTCTGTTAATTCATCTCACAGAGTTACACCTTTCCCTTCAAGAAGCCTTTCACTAATGCTGTTCTTGTGGAACTGGCAAAGTGATATTTGGAAGCCATAGACGCCTAAGGTGAAAAACGAAATATCTTCTATTAAATACTGGAAAGAAGCTTTCTGAGAAACTGCTTTGTGTTCTGTTAATTCACCTCACAGAGTTACAGCTTTCCCTCAAGAAGCCTTTCGCTAAGACTGTTCTTGTGGAATTTGCAAAGTGATATTTGGAAGCACATAGAGGCTATGGTGAAAAGGAAATATCTTCCGTTAAATACTGGAAAGAAGCTTTCTGAGGAACTGCTTTGTGTTGTGTTAATTCATCTCACAGAGTTACATCTTTGCCTTCAAGAAGCCTGTCGCTAAGTCTGTTCTTGTGGAATTGGCAAAGTGATATTTGGAAGCCCTTAGAGTGCTATGGTGAAAAAGAAAATAACTTCCGTTAAAAACTGGTAAAAAGCTTTCTGAGAAACTGCTTTGTGTTCTGTTAATTCATCTCACAGAGTTACACCTTTCCCTTCAAGAAGCCTTTCACTAATGCTGTTCTTGTGGAACTGGCAAAGTGATATTTGGAAGCCCATAGACGCCTAAGGTGAAAAACGAAATATCTTCTATTAAATACTGGAAAGAAGCTTTCTGAGAAACTGCTTTGTGTTCTGTTAATTCACCTCACAGAGTTACAGCTTTCCCCTCAAGAAGCCTTTCGCTAAGACTGTTCTTGTGGAATTTGCAAAGTGATATTTGGAAGCACATAGAGGGCTATGGTGAAAAAGGAAATATCTTCCTTTAAAGACTGGAAAGAAGCTTTCTGAGAAGCTGCTTTGTGTTCTGTTAATTCATCTCACAGTTAAATCTTTCCCTTCAATAAGTCTTTCGCTAAGGCTGTTCTTGTGGAATTCGCAAAGTGATATTTGGAAGCCCATAGAGGCCTATGGTGAAAAAGGAAATATCTTCCTTTAAAAACTGGAAAGAAGCTTTGTTAGAAACTGCTTTGTGTTCTGTTAATTCATCTCACAGAGTTACAGCTTTCCCTTCAAGAAGCATTTCTATAAGAGTGTTCGAGTGGAATTGGCAAAGTGATATTTGGAAGCCCATAGAGGGCAATGGTGAAAAAGGAAATATCTTCGGTTAAAAACTGGAAAGTAGCTTTCTGAGAAACTGCTTTGTGTTCTGTTAATTCATGTCACAGAGTTACATCTTTCCCTTCAAGAAGCCTTTTGCTAAAGCTGTTCTTGTGGAATTGGCAAAGTGATATTTGGAAGCCCATAGAGGGCAATGGTTAAAAAGCAATATCTTCTGTTAATTACTAGAAAGAAGCTTTCTGAAAAACTGCTTTGTGTTCTGTTAATTCATCTCACAGAGTTACATCTTTCCCTTCAAGAAGCCTTTCGCTAAGGCTGTTCTTGTGCAATTCGCAAAGGGATATTTGGAAGCCCATAGAGGGCTATGGTGAAAAACGAAATATCTTCCATTAAAAACTGGAAACAAGCTTTCTGAGAAACTGCTTTGTGTTCTGTTAATTCATCTCACAGAGTAACATCTTTCCCTTCAAGAAGCCTGTCGCTAACTCTGTTCTTGTGGAATTGGCAAAGTGATATTTGGAAGCCCTTAGAGGGCAACGGTGAAAAAGGAATTATCTTCCGTTAAAAACTGGAAAGATGCTATCTGAGAAACTGCTTTGTGTTCTGTTAAGTCATCTCAAAGAGTTACAGCTTTCTCTTCAAGAAGCCTTTCTCTAACACTGTTCTTCTGGAATCGGCAAAGTGATATTTGGAAGCCCATAGAGGGCAATGGTGAAAAAGGAAATATCTTCCTTTAAAAACTGGAAAGAAACTTTCTGAGAAACTGCTTTGTGTTCTGTTAATTCATCTCACAGAGTTATATCTTTCCCTTTTAGTAGCCTGTCGCTAAGGCTGTTCTTGTGGAATTGACAAAGTGATATTTGAAGACCATAGAGGGCAAAGGTGAAAAAGGAAATATCTTCCGTTAAAAACTGGAAAGAAGCTTTCTGAGAAATTGCTTCGTGTTCTGTTAATTCATCTCACTGATTTACAGCTTTCCCTTCAAGAAGCGTTTCGCTGAGTCTGCTCTTGGGGAATTGGCAAAGTGATATTTGGAAGCCCATAGAGGGCTATGGTGAAAAAGGAAATATCTTCCGTTAAAAACTGGAAAGAAGCTTTCTGAGAAACTGCCTTGTGTTCTCTTAATTCATCTCACAGGGTTACATCTTTCTCTTAAAGAAGCCTTTCGCTAATGCTGTTCTTGTGGAATTGGCAAAGTGATATTTGGAAGCCCATAGAGGGCTATGGTGAAAAATGAAATATCTTCCGTTAAATACTCGAAAGAAGCTTTCTGAGAAACTGCTTTGTGTTCTGTTAATTCATCTCACAGAGTTACATCTTTCCCTTCAACAAGCCTGTCACTAAGTCTGTTCTTGTGGAATTGGCCAAGTGATATTTGCAAGCCCATTGAGGACAAAGGTAAAAAAGGAAATATCTTCCGTTAAAAACTGGAAAGAAGCTTTCTGAGAAACTGCTTTGTGTTCTCTTAATTCATCCAACAGAGTTACAGCTTTTCCTACTATAAGCCTTTCGCTAAGGCTGTTCTTGTGGAATTGGCAAAGTGATATTTGGAAGCCCATAGAGGGCTATGGTGAAAAAGGAAATATCTTCCGTTAAAAACTGGAAAGAAGCTTTCTGAGAAACTGCTTTGTGTTCTGTTAATTCATCTCACAGAGTTACATCTTTCCCTTCAATAAGCCTTTCGCTAATGCTGTTCTTGTGGAATTGGCAAAGTGATATTTGGAAGCCCATAGAGGCTATGGTGAAAAAAAAGAAATATCTTCGTTAAAAACTGGAAAGAAGCTTTCTGAGAAACTGCTTTGTGTTCTGTTAATTCATCTCACAGAGTTACATCTTTCCCTTCAATAAGCCTTTGCTAAAGGCTGTTCTTGTGGAATTGGCAAAGTGATATTTGGAAGCCCATAGAGGGCTATGGTGAAAAAGGAAATATCTTCCGTTAAAAACTGGAAAGAAGCTTTCTGAGAAACTGCTTTGTGTTCTGTTAATTCATCTCACAGAGTTACATCTTTCCCTTCAATAAGCCTTTCTCTAAGCTGTTCTTGTGGAATTGGCAAAGTGATATTTGGAAGCCCATAGGGCTATGGTGAAAAAGGAAATATCTTCCGTTAAATACTGGAAAGAAGCTTTCTGAGAAACTGCTTTGTGTTCTGTTAATTCATCTCAGAGTTACGATTTCCTCAGGAAGCCTTTCTCTAAGACTGTTCTTCTTGTGGAAGAAGCTTTCTGAGCCTCACAGAGTTACATCTTTCCCTTTCAAAGCCTTTCGCTAAGGCTGTTCTTGTGGAATTGGCAAAGTGATATTTGGAAGCCCATAGAGCTATGGTGAAAAGGAAATACCTTCCATTAAAAACTGGAAAGAAGCTTTCTGAGAAACTGCTTTGTATTCTGTTAATTCATCTCACAGAGTTACATCTTTCCCTTCAAGAAGCCTTTCGCTAATGCTGTTCTTGTGGAATTGGCAAAGTGATATTTGGGATCCCATAGAGGGCAATGGTGAAAAAGGAAATATCTTCCGTTAAATACTGGAAAGAAGCTTTCTGAGAAACTGCTTTGTGTTCTGTTAATTCATCTCACGGAGTTACAGCTTCCCCCTCAAGAAGCCTTTGTCTAAGGCTGTTCTTGTGGAATTGGCAAAGTGATATTTAGAAGCCCCTAGAAGGCTATGGTGAAAAGGAAATATCTTCCGTTAAAAACTGGAAAGAAGCTTTCTGAGAAACTGCTTTGTGTTCTGTTAATTCATCTCACAGAGTTACAGCTTTCCCCTCAAGAAGCCTTACTCTAAGACTGTTCTTGTGGAATTGGCAAAGTGATATTTGGAAGCCCATAGAGGGCTATGGTGAAAAGGAAATATCTTCCGTTAAATACTGGAAAGAAGCTTTCTGAGAAACTGCTTTGTGTTCTGTTAATTCATCTCACGGAGTTACAGCTTTCCCCTCAAGAAGCCTTTCTCTAAGACTGTTCTTGTGGAATTGGCAAAGTGATATTTAGAAGCCCCTAGAGGGCTATGGTGAAAAAGGAAATATCTTCGGTTAAAAACTGGAAAGAAGCTTTCTCCGAAACTGCTTTGTGTTTTGATAATTCATCTCACAGAGTTACAGCTTTCACCTCAAGAAGCCGTTATCTAAGACTGTTCTTGTGCAATTGGCAAAGTGATATTTAGAAGCCCATAGAGGGCAATGGTGAAAAAGGAAATATCTTCCGTTAAATACTGGAAAGAGTCTTTCTGAGAAACTGCTTTGTGTTCTGTTAATTCATCTCATGGAGTTACAGCTTTCCCCTCAAGAAGCCTTTCTCTAAGACTGTTCTTGTGGAATTGGCAAAGTGATATTTAGAAGCCCCTAGAGGGCTATGGTGAAAAAGGAAATATCTTCGGTTAAAAACTGGAAAGATGCTATCTGAGAAACTGCTTTGTGTTCTGTTAATTCATCTCAAAGAGTTACAGCTTTCTCTTCAAGAAGCCTTTCACTAAAACTGTTCTTCTGGAATTGGCAAAGTGATATTTGGAAGCCCATAGAGGGCTACGGTGAAAAAGGAAATATCTTCCATTAAAAACTGGAAAGAAGCTTTCTGAGAAACTGCTTTGTGTTCTCTTAATTCATCTCACAGAGTTACAGCTTTCCCCTCAAGAAGCCTTTCTCTAAGACTGTTCTTGTGGGATTGGCAAAGTGATATTTGGAAGCCCATAGAGGGCTATGGTGAAAAAGGAAATATCTTCCGTTAAATACTGGAAAGAAGCTTTCTGAGAAACGGCTTTGTGTTCTGTTAATTCATCTCACAGAGTTACATCTTTGCCTTCAAGAAGCCTGTCGCTAAGTCTGTTGTTGTGGAATTGGCAAAGTGATATTTGGATGCCCATAGACGCCTATGGTGAAAAAGGAAATGTCTTCGTTAAAAACTGGTAAGAAGCTTTCTGAGAAACTGCTTTGTGTTCTGTTAATTCATCTCACAGAGTTTCATCTTTCCCTTCAAGAAGCCTTTCGCTAATGCTGTTCTTGTGGAACTGGCAAAGTGATATTTGGAAGCCCATAGAGGGCTATGGTGAAAAAGGAAATATCTTCCGTTAAAGACTGGAAAGAAGCTTTCTGAGAAGCTGCTTTGTGTTCTGTTAATTCATCTCACAGTTACATCTTTCCCTTCAATAAGTCTTTCGCTAATCCTGTTCTTGTGGAATTGGCAAAGTGATATTTGGAAGCCCATAGAGGGCTATGGTGAAAAAGGAAATATCTTCCGTTAAATACCGGAAGGAAGCTTTCTGAGAAACTGCTTTGTGTTCTGTTACTTCATCTGACAGAGTTACAGCTTTCCCTTCAAGAAGCCTTTCTCTAAGACTGTTCTTGTGGAATTCGCAAAGTGATATTTGGAAGCCCATAGAGGGCTATGGTGAAAGAGGAAATATCTTCCTTTAAAAACTGGAAAGAAGCTTTCTGAGAAACTGCTTTGTGTTCTCTTAATTCATCTCACAGAGTTACATCTTTCCCTTCAATAAGCCTTTCGCTAAGGCTGTTCTTGTGGAATTGGCAAAGTGATATTTGGAAGCCCATAGAGGGCTATGGTGAAAAAGGAAATATCTTCCGTTAAAAACTGGAAAGAAGCTTTCTGAGAAACTGCTTTGTGTTCTGTTAATTCATCTCACAGAGTTACATCTTTCCCTTCAAGAAGTCTTTCGCTAATGCTGTCCTTGTGGAATTGGCAAAGTGATATTTGGAAGCCCCTAGCGGGCTATGGTGAAAAAGGAAATATCTTGGTTAAATACTGGAAAGAAGCTTTCTGAGATACTGCTTTGTGTTCTGTTAATTCATCTCACAGAGTTACAGCTTTCCCCTCAAGAAGCCTTTCTCTAAGACTGTTCTTGTGGAATTGGCAAAGTGATATTTGGAAGCCCATAGAGGGCTATAGTGAAAAAGGAAATATCTTCGGTTAGAAACTAGAAAGAAGCTTTCTGAGAAACTGCTTTGTGTACTGTTTATTCACCTCAAAGAGTTACATCTTTCTCTTCAAGAAGCCTTTCGCTAATGCTGTTCTTGTGGAATCGGCAAAGTGATATTTGGAAGCCCATAGAGGGCTATGGTGAAAAAGGAAATATCTTCCGTTAGAAACTGGAAAGAAGCTTTCTGAGAAACTGCTTTGTTTTCTGATAATTCACCTCACAGAGTTCTAGCTTTCCCTTCAAGAAACCTTTCGCTAAGACTGTTCTTGCGGAATTGGCAAAGTGATATTTGGAAGCTAATAGAGGGCTATGGTGAAAAAGCAAATATCTTCCTTTAAAAACTGGAAAGAAGCTTTCTGAGAAACTGCTTTGTGTTCTGTTAATTCATCTCACAGTGTTACAGCTTTCACCTCAAGAAGCCTTTCTCTAAGACTGTTCTTGTGAAATTGGCAAAGTGATATTTGGAAGCGCATAGAGGGCTGTTGTGAAAAAGGAAATATCTTGGGTTAAAACCTGGAAAGAAGCTTTCTGAGAAACTGCTTTGTGTTCTGTTAATTCATATCACAGAGTTACATCTTTCTCTTCAAGAAGCCTTTCTAAGACTGTTCTTGTGGAATTGGCAAAGTGATATCTGGAAGCCCATAGAGGGCTATGGTGAAAAAGGAAATATCTTCGGTTAAATACTGGAAAGAAGCTTTCTGAGAAACTGTTTTGTGTTCTGTTAATTCATCTCACAGAGTTACAGCTTTCCCCTCAAGAAGCCTTACTCTAAGACTTTTCTTTTGGAATTGTCAAAGTGATATTTGGAAGCCCATAGAGGGCTACGGTGAAAAAGGAAATATCTTCGGTTAAAAACGTGAAAGAAGCTTTCTGAGAAACTACTTTGTGTTCTGTTAATTCATCTCACAGAGTTACAGCTTTCCCCTCAAGAAGCCTTTCTCTACGACTTTTCTTTTGGAATTGGCAAAGTGATATTTGGAAGCCCATAGAGGGCTATGGTGAAAAAGGAAATATCTTCGGTTAAAAACTGGAAAGAAGCTTTCTGAGAAACTGCTTTGTGTTCTGTGAATTCATCTCACAGAGTTACATCTTTCCCTTCAAGAAGCCTTTCTCTAATGCTGTTCTTGTGGAATTGGCAAAGTGATATTTGGAAGAACCTAGAGGGCTATGGTGAAAAACGAAATATCTTCCTTTAAAAACTGGAAAGAAGCTTTCTGAGAAACTGCTTTGTGTTCTGTTAATTCATCTCACAGAGTTACAGCTTTCACCTCAAGAAGCCTTTCTCTAAGACTGTTCTTGTGGAATTGGCAAAGTGATATTGGGAAGCGCATAGAGGGCTATGGTGAAAAAGGAAATATCGTGGGTTAAAAACGGGAAAGAAGCTTTCTGAGAAACTGATTTGTGTTCTGTTAATTCATCTCACAGAGTTACATCTTTCTCTTCTATAAGCCTTTCGCTAAGGCTGTTCTTGTGGAATTGGCAAAGTGATATTTGGAAGCCCATAGAGGGCTATGTTGAAAAAGGAAATATCTTCGATTAAATACTGTAAAGAAGCTTTCTGAGAAACTGCTTTGTGTTCTGTTAATTCATCTCACAGAGTTACATCCTTCCCTTCAAGAAGCCTTTCGCTAATGCTGTTCTTGTGGAATTGGCAAAGTGATATTTGGAAGCCCATAGAGGGCAACGGTGAAAAAGGAAATATTTTCCGTTAAAAACTGGAAAGAAGCTTTCTGAGAAACTGCTTTGTGTTCTGTTAGTTCACCTCACAGAGTTACAGCTTTCCCCTCAAGAAGCCGTTCTCTAAAACTGTTCTTGTGGAATTGGCAAAGTGATATTTCGAAGCCCTTAGAGGGCAATAGTGAAAAAGGAAATATCTACGGTTAGAAACTAGAAAGAAGCTTTCTGAGAAACTGCTTTGTGTTCTGTTAATTCACCTCAAAGAGTTACATATTTCCCTTCAAGAAGCCTGTCGCTAAGTCTGTTGTTGTGGAATTGGCAAAGTGATATTTGGAAGCCCATAGACGCCTATGGTGAAAAAGGAAATGTCTTCCGTTAAAAACTGGAAAGAAGCTTTCTGAGAGACTGCTCAGTGTTCTGTTAATTCATCCCACAGAGTTACAGCTTTCCCTACTATAAGCCTTTCGCTAAGGCTGTTCTTGTGGAATTGGCAAAGTGATATTTGGAAGTCCATAGAGGGTAATAGTGAAAAATTAAATATCTTCCGTTAAATACTGAAAAGAAGCTTTCTGAGAAACTGCTTTGTGTTCTGTTAATTCATCTCACGGAGTTAGAGCTTTCCCCTCAAGAAGCCTTTCTCTAAGACTGTTCTTGTGGAATTGGCAAAGTGATATTTGGAAGCCCTTAGAGGGCTATGGTGAAAAAGGAAATATCTTCCGTTAAATACTGGAAAGAAGCTTTCTGAGAAACGGCTTTGTGTTCTGTTAATTCATCTCACAGAGTTACAGCTTTCCCCACAAGATGCCTTTCGCTAAGACTGTTCTTGTGGAGTTGGCAAAGTGATATTTGGAAGCCCTTAGAAGGCTATGGTTAAAAAGGAAATCTCTTAGGTTAAATACTGGAAAGAAGCTTTCTGAGAAACTGCTTTGTGTTCTGTTAAATCATCTCCCAGAGTTACAGCTTTCCCCTCAACAAGCTTTTCACTAAGGCTGTTCTTCTGGAATTGGCAAAGTGATATTTGGAAGCCCATAGAGGGCTATGGTGAAAAAGGAAATATCCTCGGTTAAAAACTGGAAAGAAGCTTTGTGAGAAACTGCTTTTTGTTCTGTTAATTCATCTCACAGAGTTACATCTTTCCCTTCAAGAAGCCTTTCGCTAATGCTGTTCTTGTGGAATTGGCAAAGTGATATTTGGAAGCCCATAGACGCTATGGTGAAAAACAAATATCTTCAGTTAAATACCGGAAAGAAGCTTTCTGAGAAACTGCTTTGTGTTCAGTTAATTCATCTCACAGAGTTACAGCTTTCCCCTCAAGAAGCCTTTCTCTAAGACTGTTATTGTGGAATTGGCAAAGTGATATTTGGAAGCCCATAGAGAGTTACGGTGAAAAAGGAAATATCTTCCATTAAAAACAGGAAAGAAGCTTTCTGAGAAACTGCTTTGTGTTCTGTTAATTCATCTCACAGAGTTACATCTTTCCTTTCAAGAAGCCTTTCGCTAAGGTTGTTCTTCTGGAATTGGCAAAGTGATATTTGGAAGCCCATAGAGGGCTACGGTGAAAAAGGAAATATCTTCCATTAAAACTGGAAAGAAGCTTTCTGAGAAACTGATTGGTGTTCCGTTAATTCATCTCACAGTGTTACATCTTTCCCTTCAAGAAGCCTTTCGCTAAGGCTCTTCTTCTGGAATTGGCAAAGTGATATTTGGAAGCCCATAGAGGGCTATGATGAAAAAGGAAATATCTTCCATTAAAACTGGAAAGAAGCTTTCTGAGAAACTGCTTTGTGTTGTGTTAATTCATCTCACAGAGTTACATCTTTCACTTCAACAAGCCTGTCGCTAAGTCTGTTCTTGTGGAATTGGCAAAGTGATATTTGGAAGCCCATAGAGGGCTATGGTGAAAAAGGAAATATCTTCCATTAGAAACTGGTAAGAAGCTTTCTGAGAAACTGCTTTGTGTTCTGTTAATTCATCTCACAGAGTTACATCTTTCCTTCAAGAAGCCTGTCGCTAAGTCTGTTCTTGTGGAATTGGGAAAGTGATATTTCGAAGCCCGTAGAGGGCTATGGTGAAAAAGGAAATATCTTCCGTTAAAAACGGGAAGGAAGATTTCTGAGAAACTGCTTTGTGTTCTGTTAATTCATCTCACAGAGTTACATGTTTCTCTTCAAGAAGCCTTTCGCTAAGGCTGTTCTTGTGGAATTGGCAAAGTGATATTTGGAAGCCCATAGAGGGCTATGGTGAAAAAGGAAATATCTTCCGTTAAAAACTGGTAGGAAGCTTTCTGAGAAACTGCTTTGTGTTCTGTTAATTCATCTCACAGTGTTACATCTTTCCCTTCAAGAAGCCTTTCTCTAAGAATGTTCTTGTGGAATTGGCAAAGTTATATTTGGAAGCCCAAAAAGGTCAATGGTGAAAAAGGAAATATCTTCCTTTAAAAACTGGAAAGAAGCTTTGTGAGAAACTGCTTTGTGTTCTGTTAATTCATCTCACACTGTTACAGCTTTCCCTTCAATAAGCCTTTCGCTGAGGCTGTTCTTCTGGAATTCGCAAAGTGATGTTTGGAAGCCCATAGAGGGCTATGGTGAAAAAGGAAATACCTTCCTTTAAAAACTGGAAAGAAGCTTTCTGAGAAACTGCTTTGTGTTCTGTTAATTCATCTCACAGAGTTACGTCTTTCCGTTAAAGAAGGCTTTCGCTGATGCTGTTCTTCTGGAATTGGCAAAGTGATATTTCGAAGCCCATAGAGGGCTATGGTGAAAAAGGAAATATCTTCCGTTAAATACTGGAAAGAAGCTTTCTGAGAAAGTACTTTGTGTTCTGTTAATTCATCTCACAGAGTTACATCTTTCCTTCAAGAAGCATTTCGCTAATGCTGTTCTTGTGGAATTCCAAATTGATATTTGGAAGCCCATAGAGGGCTATGGTGAAAAAGGAAATACCTTCCTTTAAAAACTGGAAAGAAGCTTTCTGAGAAACTGCTTTGTGTTCTGTTAATTCATCTCACAGAGTTACGTCTTTCCGTTAAAGAAGGCTTTCGCTGATGCTGTTCTTCTGGAATTGGCAAAGTGATATTTCGAAGCCCATAGAGGGCTATGGTGAAAAAGGAAATATCTTCCGTTAAATACTGGAAAGAAGCTTTCTGAGAAAGTACTTTGTGTTCTGTTAATTCATCTCACAGAGTTACATCTTTCCCTTCAAGAAGCATTTCGCTAATGCTGTTCTTGTGGAATTGGCAAACTCATATTTGGAAGCCCATAGAGGGCTATGGTGAAAAAGGAAATATCTTCCATTAAAAACTGCAAGAAGCTTGCTGAGAAACTGCTTTCTGTTCTGTTAATTCTTCTCACAGAGTTACATCTTTCCCTTCAAGAAGCCTGTCGCTAAGTCTGTTCTTGTGGAATTGGCAAAGTGATATTTGGAAGCCCTTAGAGGGCAATGGTGAAAAAGGAAATATCTTCCGTTAAAACTGGTAAGAAACTTTCTGAGAAACTGCTTTCTGTTCTGTTAATTCATCTCACAGAGTTACATCTTTCCCTTCAAGAAGCCATTCGCTAATGCTGTTCTTGTGGAACTGGCAAAGTGATATTTGGAAGCCCATAGACGCCTATGGTGAAAAAGGAAATATCTTCCGTTAAATACTGGAAAGAAGCTTTCTGAGAAACTGCTTTGTGTTCTGTTAATTCATCTCACAGAGTTACATCTTTCCTTTCAAGAAGCCTTTCGCTAAGGTTGTTCTTCTGGAATTGGCAAAGTGATATTTGGAAGCCCATAGAGGGTATGGTGAAAAAGGAAATATCTTCCATTAAAACTGGAAAGAAGCTTTCTGAGAAACTGCTTTGTGTTCCGTTAATTGATCTCACAGAGTTACATCTTTCCCTTCAAGAAGCCTTTCGCTAAGTCTGTTCTAGTGGAATTGGCAAAGTGATATTTGGAA
Source organism: Erythrocebus patas (assembly GCA_023783455.1). Taxonomy (NCBI): domain Eukaryota; kingdom Metazoa; phylum Chordata; class Mammalia; order Primates; family Cercopithecidae; genus Erythrocebus; species Erythrocebus patas. Next base: position 42,356 of record JAKFHT010000425.1, read on the forward strand.
GCCCATAGAGGGCTATGGTGAAAAAGGAAATATCTTCCATTAAAACTGGAAAGAAGCTTTCTGAGAAACTGCTTTGTGTTCCGTTAATTCATCTCACAGAGTTACATCTTTCCCTTCAAGAAGCCTTTCCCTAAGGCTGTTCTTGTGGAATTTGCAAAGTGATATTTGGAAGCCCATAGAGGGCTGTGGTGAAAAACGAAATATCTTCCATTAAAAACTAGAAAGAAGCTTTCTGGCTGGGCGCGGTGGCTCAAGCCTGTAATCCCAGCACCTTGGGAGGCCGAGACGGGCGGATCACGAGGTCAGGAGATCGAGACCATCCTGGCTAAAACGGTGAAACCCCGTCTCTACTAAAAATACAAAAAACTAGCCGGGCGAGGTGGCGGGCGCCTGTAGTCCCAGCTACTCCGGAGACTGAGGCAGGAGAATGGCGTAAACCCGGGAGGCGGAACTTGCAGTGAGCTGAGATCTGGCAACTGCACTCCAGCCCAGGCTACAGAGCAAGACTCCGTCTCAAAAAAAAAAAAAAAAGAAAGAAAGAAAGAAGCTTTCTGAGAAACTGCTTTGTGTTCTGTTAATTCATCTCACAGAGTTACATCTTTCCCTTCAAGAATCCTGTAGATAAGTCTGTTCTTGTGGAATTCCAAATTGATATTTGGAAGCCCATAGAGGACAATGGTGAAAAAGGAAATATCTTCCGTTAAAAACTGGTAAGAAACTTTCTGAGAAACTGCTTTCTGTTCTGTTAATTCATCTCACAGAGTTACATCTTTCCCTTCAAGAAGCCATTCGCTAATGCTGTTCTTGTGGAACTGGCAAAGTGATATTAGGAAGCCCATAGACGCCTATGGTGAAAAAGGAAATATCTTCCGTTAAATACTGGAAAGAAGCTTTCTGAGAAACTGCTTTGTGTTCTGTTAATTCATCTCACAGAGTTACATCTTTCCCTTCAAGAAGCCTTTCGCTAATGCTGTTCTTGTGGAACTGGCAAAGTGATATTTGGAAGCACACAGACGCCTATGTTGAAAAAGGAAATATCTTCCGTTAAATACTGGAAAGAAGCTTTCTGAGAAACTGCTTTGTGTTCTGTTAATTCATCTCATAGAGTTACATCTTTCCCTTCAAGAAGCATTTCGCTAAGGCTGTTCTTGTGGAACTGGCAAAGTGATATTTGGAAGCCCATAGAGGGCTATGGTGAAAAAGGAAATATCTTCCATTAAAAACTGGAAGAAGCTTTCTGAGAAACTGCTTTGTGCTCTGTTAATTCTTCTCACAGAGTTACATCTTTCCCTTCAAGAAGCCTGTCGCTAAGTCTGTTCTTGTGGAATTGGCAAAGTGATATTTGGAAGCCCTTAGAGGGCAATGGTGAAAAAGGAAATATCTTCCATTAAAAACTGGAAAGAAGCTATCTGAGAAACTGCTTTGTGTTCTCTTAGTTCATCTCAAAGAGTTACAGCTTTCCCTTCAAGAAGCCTTTCTCTAAGACTATTCTCTTGGAATTGGCAGTGTGATATTTGGAAGCCCTTAGAGGGCTATGGTGAAAAAGGAAATATCTTCCGTTAAATACTGGAAAGAAGCTTTCTGAGAAACTGCTTTGAGTTCTGTTAATTCATCTCACAGAATTACAGCTTTCCCCTCAAGAAGCCTTACTCTAAGACTGTTCTTGTGGAATTAGCAAAGTGATATTTGGAAGCCCATAGAGGGCTATGGTGAAAAAGGAAATATCTTCCTTTAAAAACTGGAAAGAAGCTTTCTGAGAAACTGCTTTGTGTTCTGTTAATTCTTCTAACAGAGTTATATCTTTCCCTTCAAGAAGCCTGTCGCTAAGGCTGTTCTTGTGGAATTGGCAAAGTGATATTTGGAAGCCCATAGAGGGCAATGGTGAAATAGGAAATATCTTCCGTTAAAAACTGGAAAGAAGCTTTCTGAGAAACTGCTTTGTGTTCTGTTAATTCATCTCACAGAGTTACAGCTTTCCCCTCAAGATGCCTTTCGCTAAGACTGTTCTTGTGGAGTTGGCAAAGTGATATTTGGAAGCCCTTAGAGGGCTATGGTGAAAAGGAAATATCTTCCGTTAAATACTGGAAAGAAGCTTTCTGAGAAACTGCTTTGAGTTCTGTTAATTCATCTCACAGAATTACAGCTTTCCCCTCAAGAAGCCTTTCTCTAAGACTGTTCTTGTGTAATTAGTAAAGTGATATTTGGAAGCCCCTAGAGGGCTATGGTGAAAAAGGAAATATCTTCCTTTAAAAACTGGAAAGAAGCTTTCTGAGAAACTGCTTTGTGTTCTGTTAATTCTTCTATCAGAGTTATATCTTTCCCTTCAAGAAGCCTGTCGCTAAGGCTGTTCTTGTGGAATTGGCAAAGTGATATTTGGAAGCCCATAGAGGGCAATGGTGAAAAAGGAAATATCTTCCGTTAAAAACTGGAAAGAAGCTTTCTGAGAAACTGCTTTGTGTTCTGTTAATTCATCTCACAGAGTTACAGCTTTCCCCTCAAGATGCCTTTCGCTAAGACTGTTCTTGTGGAGTTGGCAAAGTGATATTTGGAAGCCCTTAGAGGGCTATGGTGAAAAGGAAATATCTTCGGTTAAAAACTGGAAAGAAGCTTTCTGAGAAACTGCTTTGTGTTCTGTTAAATCATCTCCCAGAGTTACAGCTTTCCCCTCAAGAAGCTTTTCGCTAAGGCTGTTCTTCTGGTATTGGCAAAGTGATATTTGGAAGCCCATAGAGGGCTATGGTGAAAAAGGAAATATCTTCGGTTAAAAACTGGAAAGAAGCTTTGTGAGAAACTGCTTTTTGTTCTGTTAATTCATCTCACAGAGTTACATCTTTCCCTTCAGGAAGCCTTTCACTAATGCTGTTCTTGTGGAATTAGTAAAGTGATATTTGGAAGCCCCTAGAGGGCTATGGTGAAAAAGGAAATATCTTCCTTTAAAAACTGGAAAGAAGCTTTCTGAGAAACTGCTTTGTGTTCTGTTAATTCTTCTATCAGAGTTATATCTTTCCCTTCAAGAAGCCTGTCGCTAAGGCTGTTCTTGTGGAGTTGGCAAAATTATATTTGGAAGCCATTAGAAGGCTATGGTTAAAAAGGAAATCTCTTCGGTTAAATACTGGAAAGAAGCTTTCTGAGAAACTGCTTTGTGTTCTGTTAATTCATCTCACAGAGTTACAGCTTTCCCCTCAAGAAGCTTTTCGCTAAGGCTGTTCTTCTGGAATTGGCAAAGTGATATTTGGAAGCCCATAGAGGGCTATGGTGAAAAAGGAAATATCTTCGGTTAAAAACTGGAAAGAAGCTTTCTGAGAAACTGCTTTGTGTTCTGTTAATTCATCTCACAGAGTTACATCTTTCCCTTCAAGAAGCCTTTCACTAATGCTGTTCTTGTGGAATTTTCAAAGTGATATTTGGAAGCCCCTAGACGCTATGGTGAAAAACAAATATCTTCAGTTAAATACCGGAAAGAAGCTTTCTGAGAAACTGCTTTGTGTTCGGTTAATTCATCTCACAGAGTTACAGCGTTCCCCTCAAGAAGCCTTTCTCTAAGAGTGTTCTTGTGGAATTGGCAAAGTGATATTTGGAAGCCCATATAGAGTTACGGTGAAAAAGGAAATATCTTCCATTAAAAACTGGAAAGAAGCTTTCTGAGAAACTGCTTTGTGTTCTGTTAATTCATCTCACAGAGTTACATCTTTCCTTTCAAGAAGCCTTTCGCTAATGGCTGTTCTTGTGGAATTGGCAAAGTGATATTTGGAAGCCCATAGAGGCTATGGTGAAAAGGAAATATCTTCGTTAAAAACTGGAAAGAAGCTTTCTGAGAAACTGCTTTGTGTTCTGTTAATTCATCTCACAGAGTTACATCTTTCCTTCAAGAAGCCTTTCACTAATGCTGTTCTTGTGGAATTTTCAAAGTGATATTTGGAAGCCCCTAGAGGGCTATGGTGAAAAACAAATATCTTCAGTTAAATACCGGAAAGAAGCTTTCTGAGAAACTGCTTTGTGTTCAGTTAATTCATCTCACAGAGTTACAGCTTTCCCCTCAAGAAGCCTTTCTCTAAGACTGTTATTGTGGAATTGGCAAAGTGATATTTGGAAGCCCATAGAGAGTTACGGTGAAAAAGGAAATATCTTCCATTAAAAACAGGAAAGAAGCTTTCTGAGAAACTGCTTTGTGTTCTCTTAATTCATCTCACAGAGTTACATCTTTCCTTTCAAGAAGCCTTTCGCTAAAGGCTGTTCTTGTGGAATTGGCAAAGTGATATTTGGAAGCCCATAGAGGGCTATGGTGAAAAGGAAATATCTTCCATTAAAAACTGGAAAGAACCTTTCTGAGAAACTGCTTTGTGTTCTGTTAATTCATCTCACAGAGTTACATCTTTCCTTTCAAGAAGCGTTTCGCTAAGGTTGTTCTTCTGGAATTGGCAAAGTGATATTTGGAAGCCCATAGAGGGTATGGTGAAAAAGGAAATATCTTCGGTTAAAAACTGGAAAGAAGCTTTCTGAGAAACTGCTTTGTGTTCTGTTAATTCATCTCACAGAGTTACATCTTTCCCTTCAATAAGCCTTTCGCTAAGGCTGTTCTTGTGGAATTGGCAAAGTGATATTTGGAAGCCCATAGAGGGCTATGGTGAAAAAGGAAATATCTTCCATTAAAACTGGAAAGAAGCTTTCTGAGAAACTGATTGGTGTTCCGTTAATTCATCTCACAGAGTTACATCTTTCCCTTCAAGAAGACTTTCGCTAAGGCTCTTCTTGTGGAATTTGCAAAGTGATATTTGGAACCCCATAGAGGGCTGTGGTGAAAAACGAAATATCTTCCATTAAAAACTGGAAAGAAGCTTTCTGAGAAACTGCTTTGTGTTCTGTTAATTCATCTCACAAAATTACATCTTTCCCTTCAAGAAGCCTTTCTCTAAGACTGTTCTTGTGTAATTAGCAAAGTGATATTTGGAAGCCCATAGAGGGCTATGGTGAAAAAGGAAATATCTTCCTTTAAAAACTGGAAAGAAGCTTTCTGAGAAACTGCTTTGTGTTCTGTTAATTCTGCTAACAGACTTATATCTTTCCCTTCAAGAAGCCTGTCGCTAAGGCTGTTCTTGTGGAATTGGCAAAGTGATATTTGGAAGCCCATAGAGGGCAATGGTGAAAAAGGAAATATCTTCCGTTAAAAACTGGAAAGAAGCTTTCTGAGAAACTGCTTTGTGTTCTGTTAATTCATCTCACAGAGTTACAGCTTCCCCTTCAAGAAGCCTTTCGCTGAGGCTGTTCTTGTTCAATTGCAAAGTGATATTTGGAAGCCCATAGAGGGCTATGGTGAAAAAGGAAATATCTTCCTTTATAAACTGGAAAGAAGCTTTCTGAGAAACTGCTTTGTGTTCTGTTAATTCATCTCACATGGTTACATCTTTCCCTTAAAGAAGCCTTTCGCTAATGCTGTTCTTGTGGAATTGGCAAAGTGATATTTGGAAGCCCCTAGAGGGCTATGGTGAAAAAGGAAATATCTTCCATTAAATACTGGAAAGAAGCTTTCTGAGAAACTACTTTGTGTTCTGTTAATTCGTCTCACAGAGTTACAGCTTTCCCCTCAAGATGCCTTTCGCTAAGACTGTTCTTGTGGAGTTGGCAAAGTGATATTTGGAAGCCCTTAGAAGGCTATGGTTAAAAAGGAAATCTCTTCGGTTAAATACTGGAAAGAAGCTTTCTGAGAAACTGCTTTGTGTTCTGTTAAATCATCTCCCAGAGTTACAGCTTTCCCCTCAAGAAGCCTTTCGCTAAGGCTGTTCTTCTGGAATTGTCAAAGTGATATTTGGAAGCCCATAGAGGGCTATGGTGAAAAGGAAATATCTTCCATTAAAAACTGGAAAGAAGCTTTCTGAGAAACTGCTTTGTGTTCTGTTAATTCATCTCACAGAGTTACATCTTTCCCTTCAAGAAGCCTTTCGCTAAGGCTCTTCTTCTGGAATTGGCAAAGTGATATTTGGAAGCCCATAGAGGGCTATGATGAAAAAGGAAATATCTTCCATTAAAAACTTTAAAGAAGCTTTCTGAAAAACTGCTTTGTGTTGTGTTAATTCATCTCACAGAGTTACATCTTTCACTTCAACAAGCCTGTCGCTAAGTCTGTTCTTGTGGAATTGGCAAAGTGATATTTGGAAGCCCATAGAGGGCTATGGTGAAAAAGGAAATATCTTCCATTAGAAACTGGTAAGAAGCTTTCTGAGAAACTGCTTTGTGTTCTGTTAATTCATCTCACAGAGTTACATCTTTCCCTTCAAGAAAGCTGTCGCTAAATCAGTTCTTGTGGAATTGGGAAAGTGATATTTGAAGCCCATAGAGGGCTATGGTGAAAAGGAAATATCTTCCGTTAAAAACTGGAAAGAAACTTTCTGAGAAACTGCTTTCTGTTCTGTTAATTCATCTCACAGAGTTACAGCTTTCACCTCAAGAAGCCTTTCTCTAAGACTGTTCTTGTGGAATTGGCAAAGTGATATTTGGAAGCCCATAGAGGGCAATGGTGAAAAAGCAAATATCTTCCGTTAAAAACTGGAAGGAAGATTTCTGAGAAACTACTTTGTGTTCTGTTAATTCATCTCACATGGTTACATCTTTCCCTTAAAGAAGCCTTTCGCTAATGCTGTTCTTGTGGAATTGGCAAAGTGATATTTGGGAGCCCATAGAGGGCTATGGTGAAAAAGGAAATCTCTTTGGTTAAATACTGGAAAGAAGCTTTCTGAGAAACTGCTTTGTGTTCTGTTAAATCATCTCCCAGAGTTACAGCTTTCCCCTCAAGAAGCCTTTCGCTAAGGCTGTTCTTGTGGAATTGGCAAAGTGATATTTGGAAGCCCATAGAGGGCTATGGTGAAAAGGAAATATCTTCCATTAAAAACTGGAAAGAAGCTTTCTGAGAAACTGCTTTGTGTTCTCTTAATTCATCTCACAGAGTTACATCTTTCCTTTCAAGAAGCCTTTCGCTAAGGCTGTTCTTGTGGAATTGGCAAAGTGATATTTGGAAGCCCATAGAGGGCTATGGTGAAAAGGAAATATCTTCCATTAAAAACTGGAAAGAAGCTTTCTGAGAAACTGCTTTGTGTTCTGTTAATTCATCTCACAGAGTTACATCTTTCCTTTCAAGAAGCCTTTCGCTAAGCTTGTTCTTCTGGAATTGGCAAAGTGATATTTGGAAGCCCATAGAGGGCTATGATGAAAAAGGAAATATCTTCCATTAAAAACTTTAAAGAAGCTTTCTGAAAAACTGCTTTGTGTTGTGTTAATTCATCTCACAGAGTTACATCTTTCACTTCAACAAGCCTGTCGCTAAGTCTGTTCTTGTGGAATTGGCAAAGCGATATTTGGAAGCCCATAGAGGGCTATGGTGAAAAAGGAAATATCTTCCATTAGAAACTGGTAAGAAGCTTTCTGAGAAACTGCTTTGTGTTCTGTTAATTCATCTCACAGAGTTACATCTTTCCCTTCAAGAAAGCTGTCGCTAAATCAGTTCTTGTGGAATTGGGAAAGTGATATTTCGAAGCCCGTAGAGGGCTATGGTGAAAAAGGAAATATCTTCCGTTAAAAACTGGAAAGAAACTTTCTGAGAAACTGCTTTCTGTTCTGTTAATTCATCTCACAGAGTTACAGCTTTCACCTCAAGAAGCCTTTCTCTAAGACTGTTCTTGTGGAATTGGCAAAGTGATATTTGGAAGCCCATAGAGGGCAATGGTGAAAAAGCAAATATCTTCCGTTAAAAACTGGAAGGAAGATTTCTGAGAAACTGCTTTGTGTTCTGTTAATTCATCTCACAGAGTTACATGTTTCCCTTCAAGAAGCCTTTCGCTAAGGCTGTTCTTGAGGAATTGGCAAAGTGATATTTGGAAGCCCATAGAGGGCTATGGTGAAAAAGGAAATATCTTCCGTTAAAAACTGGTAAGAAGCTTTCTGAGAAACTGCTTTGTGTTCTGTTAATTCATCTCACAGAGGTACATCTTTCCCTTCAAGAAGCCTTTCGCTAATGCTGTTCTTGTGGAACTGGCAAAGTGATATTTGGAAGCCCATAGACGCCTATGGTGAAAAAGGAAATATCTTCCGTTAAATACTGGAAAGAAGCTTTCTGAGAAACTGCTTTGTGTTCTGTTAATTCATCTCACAGTGTTACATCTTTCCCTTCAACAAGCCTTTCTCTAAGAATGTTCTTGTGGAATTGGCAAAGTTATATTTGGAAGCCCATAGAGGGCAATGGTGAAAAAGGAAATATCTTCCGTTAAATACTGAAAAGAAGCTTTCTGAGAAACTGCTTTGTGTTCTGTTAATTCAACTCACAGTGTTACATCTTTCCCTTCAAGAAGCCTTTCGCTAAGGCTGTTCTTGTGGAATTGGCAAAGTGAAATTTGGAAGCCCATAGAGGGCTATGGTGAAAAAGGAAATATCTTCCTTTAAAAACTGGAAAGAAGCTTTCTGAGAAACTGCTTTGTGTTCTGTTAATTCATCTCACACTGTTACAGCTTTCCCTTCAATAAGCCTTTCGCTGAGGCTGTTCTTCTGGAATTCGCAAAGTGATGTTTGGAAGCCCATAGAGGGCTATGGTGAAAAAGGAAATACCTTCCTTTAAAAACTGGAAAGAAGCTTTCTGACAAACTGCTTTGTGTTCTGTTAATTCATCTCACAGAGTTACATCTTTCCCTTCAAGAAGCCTTTCGCTAATGCTGTTCTTGTGGAATTGGCAAAGTGATATTTGGAAGCCCATAGAGGGCTATGGTGAAAAAGGAAATATCTTCCGTTAAATACTGGAAAGAAGCTTTCTGAGAAACTGCTTTGTGTTCTGTTAATTCATCTCACAGAGTTACAGCTTTCCCCTCAAGAAGCCTTTCACTAAGGTTGTTCTTGTGGAATTGGCAAAGTGATATTTGGAAGCCCATAGAGGGCTATGGTGAAAAACGAAATATCTTCCATTAAAAACTAGAAAGAAGCTTTCTGGCTGGGCGCGGTGGCTCAAGCCTGTAATCCCAGCACTTTGGGAGGCCGAGGCAGGCGGATCACGAGGTCAGGAGATCGAGACCATCCTGGCTAAAAACGGTGAAACCCCGTCTCTACTAAAAATACAAAAACTAGCCGGGCGAGGTGGCGGGCGCCTGTAGTCCCAGCTACTCCGGAGACTGAGGCAGGAGAATAGAAACTGCTTTGTGTTCTGTTAATTCATCTCACAGAGTTACATCTTTCCCTTCAAGAATCCTGTAGATAAGTCTGTTCTTGTGGAATTCCAAATTGATATATGGAAGCCCATAGAGGACAATGGTGAAAAAGGAAATATCTTCCGTTAAAAACTGGTAAGTAACTTTCTGAGAAACTGCTTTCTGTTCTGTTAATTCATCTCACAGAGTTACATCTTTCCCTTCAAGAAGCCATTCGCTAATGCTGTTCTTGTGGAACTGACAAAGTGATATTAGGAAGCCCATAGACGCCTATGGTGAAAAAGGAAATATCTTCCGTTAAATACTGGAAAGAAGCTTTCTGAGAAACTGCTTTGTGTTCTGTTAATTCATCTCACAGAGTTACATCTTTCCCTTCAAGAAGCCTTTCGCTAATGCTGTTCTTGTGGAACTGGCAAAGTGATATTTGGAAGCACACAGACGCCTATGTTGAAAAAGGAAATATCTTCCGTTAAATACTGGAAAGAAGCTTTCTGAGAAACTGCTTTGTGTTCTGTTAATTCATCTCACAGAGTTACATCTTTCCCTTCAAGAAGCCTTTCGCTAATGCTGTTCTTGTGGAACTGGCAAAGTGATATTTGGAAGCCCATAGAGCTATGGTGAAAAGGAAATATCTTCCGTTAAATACTGGAAAGAAGCTTTCTGAGAAACTGCTTTGTGTTCTGTTAATTCATCTCACAGTGTTACATCTTTCCCTTCAAAAGCCTTTCGCTAAGACTGTTCTTGTGGAATTGGCAAAGTGATATTTGGAAGCCCATAGGGCTATGGTGAAAAGGAAATATCTTCCGTTAAATACTGGAAAGAAGCTTTCTGAGAAACTGCTTTGTGTTCTGTTAATTCAACTCACAGTGTTACATCTTTCCCTTCAAGAAGCCTTTCGCTAAGGCTGTTCTTGTGGAATTGGCAAAGTGAAATTTGGAAGCCCATAGAGGGCTATGGTGAAAAAGGAAATATCTTCCTTTAAAAACTGGAAAGAAGCTTTCTGAGAAACTGCTTTGTGTTCTGTTAATTCATCTCACACTGTTACAGCTTTCCCTTCAATAAGCCTTTCGCTGAGGCTGTTCTTCTGGAATTCGCAAAGTGATGTTTGGAAGCCCATAGAGGGCTATGGTGAAAAAGGAAATACCTTCCTTTAAAAACTGGAAAGAAGCTTTCTGACAAACTGCTTTGTGTTCTGTTAATTCATCTCACAGAGTTACATCTTTCCTTCAAGAAGCCTTCGCTAATGCTGTTCTTGTGGAATTGGCAAAGTGATATTTGAAGCCCATAGAGGGCTATGGTGAAAAGGAAATATCTTCCGTTAAATACTGGAAAGAAGCTTTCTGAGAAACTGCTTTGTGTTCTGTTAATTCATCTCACAGAGTTACAGCTTTCCCCTCAAGAAGCCTTTCACTAAGGTTGTTCTTGTGGAATTGGCAAAGTGATATTTGGAAGCCCATAGAGGGCTATGGTGAAAAACGAAATATCTTCCATTAAAAACTAGAAAGAAGCTTTCTGGCTGGGCGCGGTGGCTCAAGCCTGTAATCCCAGCACTTTGGGAGGCCGAGACGGGCGGATCACGAGGTCAGGAGATCGAGACCATCCTGGCTAAAACGGTGAAACCCCGTCTCTACTAAAAATACAAAAAACTAGCCGGGCGAGGTGGCGGGCGCCTGTAGTCCCAGCTACTCCGGAGACTGAGGCAGGAGAATGGCGTAAACCCGGGAGGCGGAACTTGCAGTGAGCTGAGATCTGGCAACTGCACTCCAGAACTGCTTTGTGTTCTGTTAATTCATCTCACAGAGTTACATCTTTCCCTTCAAGAATCCTGTAGATAAGTCTGTTCTTGTGGAATTCCAAATTGATATTTGGAAGCCCATAGAGGACAATGGTGAAAAAGGAAATATCTTCCGTTAAAAACTGGTAAGAAACTTTCTGAGAAACTGCTTTCTGTTCTGTTAATTCATCTCACAGAGTTACATCTTTCCCTTCAAAAGCCTTTCGCTAATGCTGTTCTTGTGGAACTGACAAAGTGATATTTGGAAGCCCATAGGGCTATGGTGAAAAGGAAATATCTTCCGTGAAATACTGGAAAGAAGCTTTCTGAGAAACTGCTTTGTGTTCTGTTAATTCATCTCACAGAGTTACATCTTTCCCTTCAAGAAGCCTTTCGCTAATGCTGTTCTTGTGGAATTGGCAAAGTGATATTTGGAAGCCCATAGAGGCTATGTTGAAAAAGGAAATATCTTCCGTTAAATACTGGAAAGAAGCTTTCTGAGAAACTGCTTTGTGTTCTGTTAATTCATCTCACAGAGTTACATCTTTCCCTTCAAGAAGCCTTTCGCTAAGGCTGTTCTTGTGGAACTGGCAAAGTGATATTTGGAAGCCCATAGAGGGCTACGGTGAAAAAGGAAATATCTTCCATTAAAAACTGGAAGAAGCTTTCTGAGAAACTGCTTTGTGCTCTGTTAATTCTTCTCACAGAGTTACAGCTTTCCCTTCAAGAAGCCTTTCTCTAAGACTATTCTCTTGGAATTGGCAGTGTGATATTTGGAAGCCCTTAGAGGGCTATGGTGAAAAAGGAAATATCTTCCGTTAAATACTGGAAAGAAGCTTTCTGAGAAACTGCTTTGTGTTCTGTTAATTCAACTCACAGTGTTACATCTTTCCCTTCAAGAAGCCTTTCGCTAAGGCTGTTCTTGTGGAATTGGCAAAGTGAAATTTGGAAGCCCATAGAGGGCTATGGTGAAAAGGAAATATCTTCCGTTAAAAACTGGAAAGAAGCTTTCTGAGAAACTGCTTTGTGTTCTGTTAATTCATCTCACAGAGTTACATCTTTCCTTCAATAAGCCTTTCACTAAGGCTGTTCTTGTGGAATTGGCAAAGTCATATTTGGAAGCCCATAGACGCCTATGGTGAAAAAGGAAATATCTTCCTTTAAAAACTGGAAAGAAGCTTTCTGAGAAACTGCTTTGTGTTCTGTTAATTCATCTCACAGAGTTACAGCTTTCCCTTCAATAAGCCTTTCGCTGAGGCTGTTCTTCTGGAATTCGCAAAGTGATATTTGGAAGCCCATAGAGGGCTATGGTGAAAAAGGAAATACCTTCCTTTAAAAACTGGAAAGAAGCTTTCTGACAAACTGCTTTGTGTTCTGTTAATTCATCTCACAGAGTTACATCTTTCCCTTAAAGAAGGCTTTCGCTGATGCTGTTCTTCTGGAATTGGCAAAGTGATATTTCGAAGCCCATAGAGGGCTATGGTGAAAAAGGAAATATCTTCCGTTAAATACTGGAAAGAAGCTTTCTGAGAAACTGCTTTGTGTTCTGTTAATTCATCTCACAGAGTTACAGCTTTCCCCTCAAGAAGCCTTTCACTAAGGCTGTTCTTGTGGTATTGGCAAAGTGATATTTGGAAGCCCATAGAGGGCTATGGTGAAAAACGAAATATCTTCCATTAAAAACTAGAAAGAAGCTTTCTGGCTGGGCGCGGTGGCTCAAGCCTGTAATCCCAGCACCTTGGGAGGCCGAGACGGGCGGATCACGAGGTCAGGAGATCGAGACCATCCTGGCTAAAACGGTGAAACCCCGTCTCTACTAAAAATACAAAAAACTAGCCGGGCGAGGTGGCGGGCGCCTGTAGTCCCAGCTACTCCGGAGACTGAGGCAGGAGAATGGCGTAAACCCGGGAGGCGGAACTTGCAGTGAGCTGAGATCTGGCAACTGCACTCCAGCCCAGGCTACAGAGCAAGACTCCGTCTCAAAAAAAAAAAAAAAGAAAGAAAGAAAGAAGCTTTCTGAGAAACTGCTTTGTGTTCTGTTAATTCATCTCACAGAGTTACATCTTTCCTTCAAGAATCCTGTAGATAAGTCTGTTCTTGTGGAATTCCAAATTGATATTTGGAAGCCCATAGAGGCAATGGTGAAAAGGAAATATCTTCCGTTAAAACTGGAAAGAAGCTTTCTGAGAAACTGCTTTGTGTTCTGTTAATTCATCTCACAGAGTTACATCTTTCCCTTCAAGTAGCCTTTCGCTAATGCTGTTCTTGTGGAACTGGCAAAGTGATATTTGGAAGCCCATAGAGGGCTATGGTGAAAAAGGAAATATCTTCCGTTAAATACTGGAAAGAAGCTTTCTGAGAAACTGCTTTGTGTTCTGTTAATTCATCTCACAGAGTTACATCTTTCCTTCAAGAAGCCTTTCGCTAATGCTGTTCTTGTGGAACTGGCAAAGTGATATTTGGAAGCCCATAGAGGCTATGGTGAAAAGGAAATATCTTCCGTTAAATACTGGAAAGAAGCTTTCTGAGAAACTGCTTTGTGTTCTGTTAATTCATCTCACAGAGTTACATCTTTCCTTTCAAGAAGCCTTTCGCTAAGGCTGTTCTTGTGGAATTGGCAAAGTGATATTTGGAAGCCCATAGAGGGCTACGGTGAAAAAGGAAATATCTTCCATTAAAAACTGGAAGAAGCTTTCTGAGAAACTGCTTTGTGCTCTGTTAATTCTTCTCACAGAGTTACAGCTTTCCCTTCAAGAAGCCTTTCTCTAAGACTATTCTCTTGGAATTGGCAGTGTGATATTTGGAAGCCCTTAGAGGGCTATGGTGAAAAAGGAAATATCTTCCGTTAAATACTGGAAAGAAGCTTTCTGAGAAACTGCTTTGTGTTCTGTTAATTCATCTCACAGAGTTACAGCTTTCCCCTCAAGAAGCCTTTCGCTAAGGCTGTTCTTGTGGAATTGGCAAAGTGATATTTGGAAGCCCATAGAGGGCTATGGTGAAAAACGAAATATCTTCCATTAAAAACTAGAAAGAAGCTTTCTGGCTGGGCGCGGTGGCTCAAGCCTGTAATCCCAGCACTTTGGGAGGCCGAGACGGGCGGATCACGAGGTCAGGAGATCGAGACCATCCTGGCTAACACGGTGAAACTCCGTCTCTACTAAAAATACAAAAAACTAGCCGGGCGAGGTGGCGGGCGCCTGTAGTCCCAGCTACTCCGGAGACTGAGGCAGGAGAATGGCGTAAACCCGGGAGGCGGAACTTGCAGTGAGCTGAGATCCGCCACTGCACTCCAGCCCAGGCTACAGAGCAAGACTCCGTCTCAAAAAAAAAAAAAAAAAAAAAAAAGAAAGAAAGAAGCTTTCTGAGAAACTGCTTTGTGTTCTGTTAATTCATCTCACAGAGTTACATCTTTCCCTTCAAGAATCCTGTCGATAAGTCTGTTCTTGTGGAATTACAAATTGATATTTGGAAGCCCATAGAGGACAATGGTGAAAAAGGAAATATCTTCCGTTAAAAACTGCTAAGAATCTTTCTGAGAAACTGCTTTCTGTTCTGCTAATTCATCTCACAGAGTTACATCTTTCCCTTCAAGAAGCCATTCGCTAATGCTGTTCTTGTGGAACTGGCAAAGTGATATTTGGAAGCCCATAGACGCCTATGGTGAAAAAGGAAATATCTTCCGTTAAATACTGGAAATAAGCTTTCTGAGAAACTGCTTTGTGTTCCGTTAATTCATCTCACAGAGTTACATCTTTCCCTTCAAGAAGCCTTTCGCTAAGGCTGTTCTTGTGGAATTGGCAAAGTGATATTTGGAAGCCCATAGAGGGCTATGGTTAAAAAGGAAATATCTTCCATTAAAACTGGAAAGAAGCTTTCTGAGAAACTGCTTTGTGTTCTGTTAATTCATCTCACAGAGTTACATCTTTCCCTTCAAGAAGCCTTTCGCTAAGGCTGTTCTTGTGGAATTGGCAAAGTGATATTTGGAAGCCCATAGAGGGCTATGGTGAAAAAGGAAATATCTTCCATTAAAACTGGAAAGAAGCTTTCTGAGAAACTGCTTTGAGTTCTGTTAATTCATCTCACAGAATTACAGCTTTCCCTCAAGAAGCCTTTCTCTAAGACTGTTCTTGTGAATTGGCAAAGTGATATTTGGAAGCCCATAGAGGGCTATGGTGAAAAAGGAAATATCTTCCTTTAAAAACTGGAAAGAAGCTTTCTGAGAAACTGCTTTGTGTTCTGTTAATTCATCTCACAGAGTTACATCTTTCCCTTCAAGAAGCCTGTCGCTAAGGCTGTTCTTGTGGAATTGGCAAAGTGATATTTGGAAGCCCATAGAGGGCTATGGTGAAAAGGAAATATCTTCCGTTAAAAACTGGAAAGAAGCTTTCTGAGAAACTGCTTTGTGTTCTGTTAATTCATCTCACAGAGTTACAGCTTTCCTTCAAGAAGCCTTTCGCTAAGGCTGTTCTTGTGGAATTGGCAAAGTGATATTTGGAAGCCCATAGAGGGCTATGGTGAAAAGGAAATATCTTCCTTTAAAAACTGGAAAGAAGCTTTCTGAGAAACTGCTTTGTGTTCTGTTAATTCATCTCACAGAGTTACATCTTTCCCTTCAAGAAGCCTTTCGCTAATGCTGTTCTTGTGGAATTGGCAAAGTGATATTTGGAAGCCCATAGAGGGCTATGGTGAAAAAGGAAATATCTTCCGTTAAATACTGGAAAGAAGCTTTCTGAGAAACTACTTTGTCTTCTGTTAATTCGTCGCCCAGAGTTACAGCTTTCCCCTCAAGATGCCTTTCGCTAAGACTGTTCTTGTGGAGTTGGCAAAATTATATTTGGAAGCCATTAGAAGGCTATGGTTAAAAAGGAAATCTCTTCGGTTAAATACTGGAAAGAAGCTTTCTGAGAAACTGCTTTGTGTCCTGTTAATTCATCTCACAGAGTTACAGCTTTCCCCTCAAGAAGCCTTTCGCTAAGGCTGTTCTTCTGGAATTGGCAAAGTGATATTTGGAAGCCCATAGAGGGCTATGGTGAAAAAGGAAATATCTTCGGTTAAAAACTGGAAAGAAGCTTTCTGAGAAACTGCTTTGTGTTCTGTTAATTCATCTCACAGAGTTACATCTTTCCCTTCAAGAAGCCTTTCACTAATGCTGTTCTTGTGGAATTGGCAAAGTGATATTTGGAAGCCCTTAGAGGGCTATGGTGAAAACGAAATATCTTCAGTTAAATACCGGAAAGAAGCTTTCTGAGAAACTGCTTTGTGTTCTGTTAATTCATCTCACAGAGTTACATCTTTCCTTTCAAGAAGCCTTTCGCTAAGGTTGTTCTTCTGGAATTGGCAAAGTGATATTTGGAAGCCCATAGAGGGCTATGGTGAAAAAGGAAATATCTTCCATTAAAAACTGGAAAGAAGCTTTCTGAGAAACTGCTTTGTGTTCTGTTAATTCATCTCACAGAGTTACAGCTTTCACCTCAAGAAGCCTTTCGCTAAGTCTGTTCTTGTGGAATTGGCAAAGTGATATTTGGAAGCCCATAGAGGGCTATGGTGAAAAAGGAAATATCTTCCGTTAAAAACTGGTAAGAAGCTTTCTGAGAAACTGCTTTGTGTTCTGTTAATTCATCTCACAGAGTTACATCTTTCCCTTCAAGAAGCCTGTCGCTAAGTCTGTTCTTGTGGAATTGGCAAAGTGATATTTGGAAGCCCATAGAGGGCAATGGTGAAAAGGAAATATCTTCCGTTAAATACTGGAAAGAAGCTTTCTGAGAAACTGCTTTGTGTTCTATTAATTCATCTCACAGAGTTACATCTTTCCTTCAAGAAGCCTTTCTAAGGCTGTTCTTTTGGATTTGGCAAAGTGATATTTCGAAGCCCATAGAGGGCTAAGGTGAAAAAGGAAATATCTTCCGTTAAATACTGGAAAGAAGCTTTCTGAGAAACTGCTTTGTGTTCTGTTAATTCATCTCACAGAGTTACATCTTTGCCTTCAATAAGCCTTTCGGTAACGCTGTTCTTGTGGAATCGGCAAAGTGATATTTGGAAGCCCATAGAGGACTATGGTGAAAAAGCAAATATCTTCCGTTAAAAACTGGAAAGAAGCTTTCTGAGAAACTGCTTTGTGTTCTGTTAATTCATCTCACGGAGTTACAGCTTTCCTTCAAGAAGCCTTTCTAAGGCTGTTCTTCTGGAATTGGCAAAGTGATATTTGGAAGCCCATAGAGGGCTATGGTGAAAAGGAAATATCTTCCGTTAAATACTGGAAAGAAGCTTTCTGAGAAACTGCTTTGTGTTCTGTTAATTCATCTCACAGAGTTACATCTTTGCCTTCAATAAGCCTTTCGCTAACGCTGTTCTTGTGGAATCGGCAAAGTGATATTTGGAAGCCCATAGAGGACTATGGTGAAAAAGCAAATATCTTCCGTTAAAAACTGGAAAGAAGCTTTCTGAGAAACTGCTTTGTGTTCTGTTAATTCATCTCACAGAGTTACATCTTTCCTTCAAGAAGCCGTTCTCTAAGACTGTTCTTGTGGAATTTGCAAAGTGATATTTGGAACCCCTTTCAGAGCTATGGTGCAAAAGGAAATATCTTCCTTTAAAAACTGGAAAGAAGCTTTCTGAGAAGCTGCTTTGTGTTCTGTTAATTCATCTCACAGAGTTACATGTTTCCCTTCAAGAAGCCTTTCGCTAATGGTGTTCTTGTGGAATTGCCAATGTGATATTTGTAAGCCCATAGAGGGCAATGGTGAAAAAGGAAATATCTTTGGTTAAAAATTGGAAAGAAGCTTTCTGAGAAACTGCTTTGTGTTCTGTTAATTCATCTCACAGTGTTACATCTTTCCCTTCAGGAAGCCTTTCGCTAAGGCTGTTCTTGTGGAATTGGCAAAGTGATATTTGGAAGCCCATAGAGGGCTATGGTGAAAAAGGAAATATCTTCCGTTAAAAACTGGTAAGAAGCTTTCTGAGAAACTGCTTTGTGTTCTGTTAATTCATCTCACAGAGTTACATCTTTCCCTTCAAGAAGCCTGTCGCTAAGTCTGTTCTTGTGGAATTGGCAAAGTGATATTTGGAAGCCCATAGAGGGCAATGGTGAAAAAGGAAATATCTTCCGTTAAATACTGGAAAGAAGCTTTCTGAGAAACTGCTTTGTGTTCTATTAATTCATCTCACAGAGTTACATCTTTCCCTTCAAGAAGCCTTTCGCTAATGCTGTTCTTGTGGAATTGGCAAAGTGATATTTGGAAGCCCATAGAGGGCTATGGTGAAAAAGGAAATATCTTCCGTTAAAAACTGGAAAGAAGCTTTCTGAGAAACTGCTTTGTGTTCTGTTAATTCATCTCACAGAGTTACATCTTTGCCTTCAATAAGCCTTTCGCTAACGCTGTTCTTGTGGAATCGGCAAAGTGATATTTGGAAGCCCATAGAGGACTATGGTGAAAAAGCAAATATCTTCCGTTAAAAACTGGAAAGAAGCTTTCTGAGAAACTGCTTTGTGTTCTGTTAATTCATCTCACAGAGTTACATCTTTCCCTTCAAGAAGCCTTTCGCTAAGGCTGTTCTTGTGGAATTGGCAAAGTGATATTTGGAAGCCCATAGAGCTATGGTGAAAAGGAAATATCTTCCGTTAAAAACTGGAAAGAAGCTTTCTGAGAAACTGCTTTGTGTTCTGTTAATTCATCTCACAGAGTTACATGTTTCCCTTCAAGAAGCCTTTCGCTAATGGTGTTCTTGTGGAATTGCCAATGTGATATTTGTAAGCCCATAGAGGGCAATGGTGAAAAAGGAAATATCTTTGGTTAAAAATTGGAAAGAAGCTTTCTGAGAAACTGCTTTGCGTTCTGTTAATTCATCTCACAGTGTTACATCTTTCCCTTCAGGAAGCCTTTCGCTAAGGCTGTTCTTGTGGAATTGGCAAAGTGATATTTGGAAGCCCATAGAGGGCTATGGTGAAAAAGGAAATATCTTTCGTTAAAAACTGGTAAGAAGCTTTCTGAGAAACTGCTTTGTGTTCTGTTAATTCATCTCACAGAGTTACAGCTTTCTCTTCAAGAAGCCTTTCGCTAATGCTGTTCTTGTGGAACTGGCAAAGTGATATTTGGAAGCCCATAGACGCCTATGGTGAAAAAGGAAATATCTTCCGTTAAATACTGGAAAGAAGCTTTCTGAGAAACTGCTTTGTGTTCTGTTAATTCATCTCACAGAGTTACAGCTTTCCCCTCAAGAAGCCTTTCTCTAAGAATGTTCTTGTGGAATTGGCAAAGTGATATTTGGAAGCCCATAGAGGGCAATGGTGAAAAAGGAAATATCTTCCGTTAAATACTGAAAAGAAGCTTTCTGAGAAACTGCTTTGTGTTCTGTTAATTCAACTCACAGTGTTACATCTTTCCCTTCAAGAAGCCTTTCGCTAAAGCTGTTCTTGTGGAATTGGCAAAGTGATATTTGGAAGCCCATAGAGGTCAATGGTGAAAAAGGAAATATCTTCCGTTAAAAACGGGAAAGAAGCTTTCTGAGAAACTGCTTTGTGTTCTGTTAATTCATCTCACAGAGTTACATCTTTCCCTTCAATAAGCCTTTCGCTAAGGCTGTTCTTGTGGAATTGGCAAAGTGATATTTGGAAGCCCATAGACGCCTATGGTGAAAAAGGAAATATCTTCCTTTAAAAACTGGAAAGAAGCTTTCTGAGAAACTGCTTTGTGTTCTGTTAATTCATCTCACAGAGTTACAGCTTTCCCTTCAATAAGCCTTTCGCTGAGGCTGTTCTTCTGGAATTCGCAAAGTGATATTTGGAAGCCCATAGAGGGTATGGTGAAAAAGGAAATATCTTCGGTTAAAAACTGGAAAGAAGCTTTCTGAGAAACTGCTTTGTGTTCTGTTAATTCATCTCACAGAGTTACAGCTTTCCCTTCAATAAGCCTTTCGCTGAGGCTGTTCTTCTGGAAGTCGCAAAGTGATATTTGGAAGCCCATAGAGGGCTATGGTGAAAAAGGAAATACCTTCCTTTAAAAACTGGAAAGAAGCTTTCTGAGAAACTGCTTTGTGTTCTGTTAATTCATCTCACAGTGTTACATCTTTCCTTCAAGAAGCCTTTTCGCTGAGGCTGTTCTTCTGGAATTGGCACAGTGATATTTCGAAGCCCATAGAGGGCTAAGGTGAAAAAGGAAATATCTTCCGTTAAATACTGGAAAGAAGCTTTCTGAGAAACTGCTTTGTGTTCTGTTAATTCATCTCACAGAGTTACATCTTTCCCTTCAAGAATCCTGTCGATATGTCTGTTCTTGTGGAATTACAAATTGATATTTGGAAGCCCATAGAGGACAATGGTGAAAAAGGAAATATCTTCCGTTAAAAACTGGTAAGAAACTTTCTGAGAAACTGCTTTGTGTTCTGTTAATTCGTCTCCCAGAGTTACAGCTTTCCCCTCAAGATGCCTTTCGCTAAGACTGTTCTTGTGGAGTTGGCAAAGTGATATTTGGAAGCCCTTAGAAGGCTATGGTTAAAAAGGAAATCTCTTCCTTAAATACTGGAAAGAAGCTTTCTGAGAATCTGCTTTGTGTTCTGTTAAATCATCTCCCAGAGTTACAGCTTTCCCCTCAAGAAGCCTTTCGCTAAGGCTGTTCTTCTGGAATTGGCAAAGTGATATTTGGAAGCCCATAGAGGGCTATGGTGAAAAAGGAAATATCTTCCGTTAAAAACTGGAAAGAAGCTTTCTGAGAAACTGCTTTGTGTTCTGTTAATTCATCTCAGGAGTTACATCTTTCCCTTCAAGAAGCCTTTCGCTAAGGCTGTTCTTGTGGAATTGGCAAAGTGATATTTGGAAGCCCATAGAGGGCTATGGTGAAAAGGAAATATCTTCCGTTAAAAACTGGAAAGAAGCTTTCTGAGAAACTGCTCTGTGTTCTGTTAATTCATCTCACAGAGTTACATCTTTGCCTTCAAGAAGCCTTCGCTAAGGCTGTTCTTGTGGAATTGGCAAAGGGATATTTGGAATCCCATAGAGGGCTATGGTGAAAAGGAAATATCTTCCGTTCAAAACTGGAAAGAAGCTTTCTGAGAAACTGCTCTGTGTTCTGTTAATTCATCTCACAGAGTTACATCTTTCCCTTCAAGAAGCCTTTCGCTAAGGCTGTTCTTGTGGAATTGGCAAAGGGATATTTGGAAGCCCATAGAGGGCTATGGTGAAAAAGGAAATATCTTCCGTTCAAAACTGGAAAGAAGCTTTCTGAGAAACTGCTTTGTGTTCTGTTAATTCATCTCACAGAGTTACATCTTTCCTTTCAAGAAGCCTTTCGCTAAGGTTGTTCTTCTGGAATTGGCAAAGTGATATTTGGAAGCCCATAGGGGGCTATGATGAAAAAGGAAATATCTTCCATTAAAAACTTTAAAGAAGCTTTCTGAAAAACTGCTTTGTGTTCTGTTTCTTCATCTCACAGAGTTACATCTTTCACTTCAACAAGCCTGTCGCTAAGTCTGTTCTTGTGGAATTGGCAAAGCGATATTTGGAAGCCCATAGAGGGCTATGGTGAAAAACGAAATATCTTCCGTTAAAAACTGGTAAGAAGCTTTCTGAGAAACTGCTTTGTGTTCTGTTAATTCATCTCACAGAGTTACATCTTTCCCTTCAAGAAAGCTGTCGCTAAATCAGTTCTTGTGGAATTGGCAAAGTGATATTTGGAAGCCCATAGAGGGCAATGGTGAAAAAGGAAATATCTTCCGTTAAATACTGGAAAGAAGCTTTCTGAGAAACTGCTTTGTGTTCTGTTAATTCACCTCACAGAGTTACAGCTTTCCTCAAGAAGCCTTCGCTAATGCTGTTCTTGTGGAGTTGGCAAAGTGATATTTGGAAGCCCTTAGAGGGCTATGGTGAAAAGGAAATATCTTCCTTTAAAAACTGGAAAGAAGCTTTCTGAAAACTGCTTTGTGTTCTGTTAATTCATCTCACAGAGTTACAGCTTTCCTTCAAGAAGCCTTCGCTAAGGCTGTTCTTGTGGAATTGGCAAAGGATATTTGGAAGCCCTTAGAG
>JAKFHT010000426.1:0-64316 GCA_023783455.1 Erythrocebus patas
TGCTTTGTGTTCTGTGAATTCATCTCACAGAGTTACAGCTTTCCTTCAAGAAGCCTTTCGCTAAGACTCTTCTTATGGAATTGGCAAAGTGATATTTGGATGCCCATAGAGGGCTATGGTGAAAAAGGAAATATCTTCCCTTAAAAACTGGAAAGAAGCTTTCTGAGAAACTGCTTTGTGTTCTGTTAATTCATCTCACAGAGTTACATCTTTCCCTTCAAGAAGCTTTTCGCTAAGGCTGTTCTTATGGAATTGGCAAAGTGATATTTGGAAGCCCGTAGAGGGCTATGGTGAAAAAGGAAATATCTTCCGTTAAAAACTGGAAAGAAGCTTTCTGAGAAACTGCTTTGTGTTCTGTGAATTCATCTCACAGAGTTACAGCTTTCCTCAAGAAGCCTTTCGCTAAGACTGTTCTTGTGGAATTTGCAAAGTGATATTTGGAAGCCCATAGAGGGCTATGGTGAAAAAGGAAATATCTTCTGTTAAAAACTGGAAAGAAGCTTTCTGAGAAACTGCTTTGTGTTCTGTTAATTCATCTCACAGAGTTACATCTTACGCTTCAAGAAGCCTTTCGCTAAGGCTGTTCTTGTGAAATTGGCAAAGCGATATTTGGAAGCCCATAGAGGGCTATGGTGAAAAAGGAAATATCTTCGTTAAAACTGGAAAGAAGCTTTCTGAGAAACTGCTTTGTGTTCTGTTAATTCATCTCACAGAGTTACATCTTTCCTTCAAGAAGCCTTTCGCTAAGGCTGTTCTTGTGGAATTGGCAAAGTGATATTTGGAAGCCCTAGAGGGCTATGGTGAAAAAGGAAATATCTTCCGTTAAAACTGGAAAGAAGCTTTCTGAGAAACTGCTTTGTGTTCTGTTAATTCATCTCACAGAGTTACATCTTTCCCTTCAACAAGCTTTTCGCTAAGGCTGTTCTTGTGGAATTGGCAAAGTGATATTTGGAAGCCCATAGAGGGCTATGGTGAAAAAGGAAATATCTTCCGTTAAAACTGGAAAGAAGCTTTCTGAGAAACTGCTTTGTGTTCTGTTAATTCATCTCACAGAGTTACATCTTACCCTTCAAGAAGCCTTTCGCTAAGGCTGTTCTTGTGGAATTGCAAAGTGATATTTGGAAGCCCATAGAGGGCTATGGTGAAAAGGAAATATCTTCTGTTAAAAACTGGAAAGAAGCTTTCTCAGAAACTGCTTTGTGTTCTCTTAATTCATCTCACAGAGTTACAGCTTTCCCTAAAGAACCCTTTCGCTAAGACTTTTCTTATGGAATTGGCAAAGTGATATTTGGAAGCCCATAGAGGGCTATGGTGAAAAGGAAATATCTTCCGTTAAAACTGGAAAGAAGCTTTCTGAGAAACTGCTTTGTGTTCTGTGAATTCATCTCACAGAGTTACATCTTTCCTTCAAGAAGCCTTTCGCTAAGGCTGTTCTTGTGGAATTGGCAAAGTGATATTTGGAAGCCCATAGAGGGCTATGGTGAAAAGGAAATATCTTCCGTTAAAACTGGAAAGAAGCTTTCTGAGAAACTGCTTTGTGTTCTGTTAATTCATCTCACAGAGTTACAGCTTTCCCTAAAGGACCCTTTCGCTAAGACTCTTCTTATGGAATTGGCAAAGTGATATTTGGATGCCCATAGAGGCTATGGTGAAAAGGAAATATCTTCCATTAAAACTGGAAAGAAGCTTTCTGAGAAACTGCTTTGTGTTCTGTTAATTCATCTCACAGAGTTACATCTTTCCTTCAAGAAGCCTTTCGCTAAGACTGTTCTTGTGGAATTGGCAAAGTGATATTTGGAAGCCCATAGAGGGCTATGGTGAAAAGGAAATATCTTCCGTTAAAACTGGAAGAAGCTTTCTGAGAAACTGCTTTGTGTTCTGTTAATTCATCTCACAGAGTTACAGCTTTCCCTCAAGAAGCCTTCGCTAAGACTGTTTGTGAGGAATTTGCAAAGTGATATTTGGAAGCCCTTAGAGGCTATGGTGAAAAAGGAAATATCTTCCGTTAAAACTGGAAGAAGCTTTCTGAGAAACTGCTTTGTGTTCTGTTAATTCATCTCACAGAGTTACATCTTTCCTTCAAGAAGCCTTTCGCTAAGGCTGTTCTTGTGGAATTGGCAAAGTGATATTTGGAAGCACATAGAGGGCTATGGTGAAAAGGAAATATCTTCGTTAAAACTGGAAAGAAGCTTTCTGAGAAACTGCTTTGTGTTCTGTTAATTCATCTCACAGAGTTACATCTTTCCTTCAAGAAGCCTTTCGCTAAGGCTGTTCTTGTGGAATTGGCAGAGTGATATTTGGAAGCCCATAGAGGGCTATGGTGAAAAGGAAATATCTTCTGTTAAAAACTGGAAAGAAGCTTTCTGAGAAACTGCTTTGTGTTCTGTTAATTCATCTCACAGAGTTACATCTTTCCTTCAAGAAGCCTTCGCTAAGGCTGTTCTTGTGGAATTGGCAAAGTGATATTTGGAAGCCCATAGAGGGCTATGGTGAAAAGGAAATATCTTCCGTTAAAACTGGAAAGAAGCTTTCTGAGAAACTGCTTTGTGTTCTGTTAATTCATCTCACAGAGTTACATCTTACGCTTCAAGAAGCCTTTCGCTAAGGCTGTTCTTGTGGAATTGCAAAGTGATATTTGGAAGCCCATAGAGGGCTATGGTGAAAAGGAAATATCTTCTGTTAAAAACTGGAAAGAAGCTTTCTCAGAAACTGCTTTGTGTTCTGTTAATTCATCTCACAGAGTTACAGCTTTCCCTCAAGAAGCCTTCGCTAAGACTTTTCTTATGGAATTTGCAAAGTGATATTTGGATGCCCATAGAGGCTATGGTGAAAAAGGAAATATCTTCCGTTAAAAACTGGAAAGAAGCTTTATGAGAAACTGCTTTGAGTTCTGTTAATTCATCTCACAGGGTTACAGCTTTCCTTCAAGAAGCCTTTCGCTAAGACTCTTCTTGTGGAATTGGCAAAGTGATATTTGGAAGCCCATAGAGGGCTATGGTGAAAAGGAAATATCTTCCGTTAAAAACTGGAAAGAAGCTTGAGAAACTGCTCTGTGTTCTGTTAATTCATCTCACAGAGTTACATCTTTCCTTCAAGAATCCTTTCGCTAAGGCTGTTCTTGTGGAATTGGCAAAGTGATATTTGGAAGCCCATAGAGGCTATGGTGAAAAGGAAATATCTTCTGTTAAAAACTGGAAAGAAGCTTTATGAGAAACTGCTTTGTGTTCTGTTAATTCATCTCACAGAGTTACAGCTTTCCCTAAAGGACCCTTTCGCTAAGACTCTTCTTATGGAATTGGCAAAGTGATATTTGGATGCCCATAGAGGCTATGGTGAATAAGGAAATATCTTCCATTAAAACTGGAAAGAAGCTTTCTGAGAAACTGCTTTGTGTTCTGTTAATTCATCTCACAGAGTTACATCTTTCCTTCAAGAAGCTTTTCGCTAAGGCTGTTCTTGTGGAATTGGCAAAGTGATATTTGGAAGCCCATAGGGCTATGGTGAAAAAGGAAATATCTTCAGTTAAAACTGGAAAGAAGCTTTCTGAGAAACTGCTTTGTGTTCTGTTAATTCATCTCACAGAGTTACATCTTCGCTTCAAGAAGCCTTTCGCTAAGGCTGTTCTTGTGGAATTGGCAAAGTGATATTTGGAAGCCCATAGAGGCTATGGTGAAAAAGGAAATATCTTCTGTTAAAAACTGGAAAGAAACTTTCTGAGAAACTGCTTTGTGTTCTGCTAATTCATCTCACAGAGTTACAGCTTTCCCTAAAGAACCCTTTCGCTAAGACTGTTCTTATGGAATTGGCAAAGTGATATTTGGATGCCCATAGAGGGCTATGGTGAAAAAGGAAATATCTTCGTTAAAACTGGAAAGAAGCTTTATGAGAAACTGCTTTGAGTTCTGTTAATTCATCTCACAGAGTTACAGCTTTCCTTCAAGAAGCCTTTCGCTAAGACTCTTCTTGTGGAATTGGCAAAGTGATATTTGGAAGCCCATAGAGGCTATGGTGAAAAAGGAAATATCTTCCGTTAAAACTGGAAGAAGCTTTCTGAGAAACTGCTCTGTGTTCTGTTAATTCATCTCACAGAGTTACATCTTTCCTTCAAGAAGCCTTTCGCTAAGGCTGTTCTTGTGGAATTGGCAAAGTGATATTTGGAAGCCCATAGGGCTATGGTGAAAAAGGAAATATCTTCCGTTAAAACTGGAAGAAGCTTTCTGAGAAACTGCTTTGTGTTCTGTTAATTCATCTCACAGAGTTACAGCTTTCCTTCAAGAAGCCTTTCGCTAAGATTGTTTCTGAGGATTTTGCAAAGTGATATTTGGAAGCCCTAGAGGGCTATGGTCAGAAAGGAAATATCTTCCGTTAAAAACTATAAAGAAGCTTTCTGAGAAACTGCTTTGTGTCCTGCTAATTCATCTCACAGAGTTACAGGTTTGCTCTCAAGAAGCCTTTCGCTAAGGCTGTTCTTGTGGAATTGGCAAAGTGATATTTGGAAGCCCATAGAGGGCTTTGGTGAAAAAGGAAATATCTTCCGTTAAAAACTGTAAAGAAGCTTTCTGAGAAACTGCTTTGTGTTCTGTTAATTCCTCTCACAGAGTTACATCTTACGCTTCAAGAAGCCTTTCGCTAAGGCTGTTCTTGTGGAATTGGCAAAGTGATATTTGGTAGCCCATAGAGGGCTATGGTGAAAAAGGAAATATCTTCCGTTAAAAACAGGAAAGAAGCTTTCTGAGAAACTGCTTTGTGTTCTGTTAATTCATCTCACAGAGTTACAGCTTTCCCTAAAGAACCCTTTCGCTAAGACTCTTCTTAGGGAATTGGAAAGGTGATAACTGGAAGCCCATGGAGGGCTATGGTGAAAAAGGAAATATCTTCCGTTAAAAACTGGAAAGAATCTTTCTGAGAAACTGCTTTGTGTTCTGTTAATTCATCTCACAGAGTTACAACTCTGCTCTCAAGAAGTCTTTTTCTAAGACTGTTATGTGGAATTTGCAAAGTGATATTTGGAAGCCCATAGAGGGCTACGGTGAAAAAGGAATTATCTTCCGTTAAAAACTGTAAAGAAGCTTTCTTAGAAGCTGCTTTGTGTTCTCTTAATTCATATCAGAGAGTTACATCTTTCCCTTCAAGAAGCCTTTCGCTAAGGCTGTTCTTGTGGAATTGGCAAAGTGATATTTGGAAGCCCATAGAGGGCTATGGTCAAAAAGGAAATATCTTCTGTTAAAAACTGGAAAGAAGCTTTCTGAGAAACTGCTTTGTGTTCTGTTAATTCATCTCACAGAGTTACAGCTTTCCCTAAAGAACCCTTTCGCTAAGACTTTTCTTATGGAATTGGCAAAGTGATATTTGGAAGCCCATAGGGCTATGGTGAAAAAGGAAATATCTTCCGTTAAAACTGGAAAGAAGCTTTATGAGAAACTGCTTTGAGTTCTGTTAATTCATCTCACAGAGTTACATCTTTCCTTCAAGAAGCCTTTCGCTAAGACTCTTCTTGTGGAATTGGCAAAGTGATATTTGGAAGCCATAGAGGGCTATGGTGAAAAAGGAAATATCTTCCGTTAAAACTGGAAAGAAGCTTTCTGAGAAACTGCTTTGAGTTCTGTTAATTCATCTCACAGAGTTACATCTTACGCTTCAAGAAGCCTTTCGCTAAGACTCTTCTTGTGGAATTGGCAAAGTGATATTTGGAAGCCCATAGAGGGCTATGGTGAAAAAGGAAATATCTTCCATTAAAAACTGGAAAGAAGCTTTATGAGAAACTGCTTTGAGTTCTGTTAATTCATCTCACAGAGTTACAGCTTTCCTTCAAGAAGCCTTTCGCTAAGACTGTTCTTGTGGAATTGGCAAGTGATATTTGGAAGCCCATAGAGGGCTATGGTGAAAAAATATCTTCCGTTCAAAACTGGAAAGAAGCTTTATGAGAAACTGCTTTGAGTTCTGTTAATTCATCTCACAGAGTTACAGCTTTCCTTCAAGAAGCCTTTCGCTAAGACTCTTCTTATGGAATTGGCAAAGTGATATTTGGAAGCCCATAGGGCTATGGTGAAAAAGGAAATATCTTCAGTTAAAAACTGGAAAGAAGCTTTCTGAGAAACTGCTTTGAGTTCTCTTAATTCATCTCACAGGTTACATCTTTCCTTCAAGAAGCCTTTCGCTAAGACTCTTCTTGTGGAATTGGCAAAGTGATATTTGGAATCCCATAGAGGGCTATGGTGAAAAAGGAAATATCTTCCGTTCAAAACTGGAAAGAAGCTTTATGAGAAACTGCTTTGAGTTCTGTTAATTTATCTCACAGAGTTACAGCTTTCCCTTCAAGAAGCCTTTCGATAAGACTATTCTTATGGAATTGGCAAAGTGATATTTGCATGCCCTTAGAGGGCTATGGTGAAAAAGGAAATATCTTCCGTTAAAAACTAGAAAGAAGCTTTATGAGAAACTGCTTTGAGTTCTCTTAATTCATCTCACAGAGTTACAGCTTTCCCTTCAAGAAGCCTTTCGCTAAGACTCTTCTTGTGGAATTGGCAAAGAGATATTTGGAATCCCATAGAGGACTATGGTGAAAAAGGAAATATCTTCCGTTAAAAACTGGAAAGAAGCTTTATGAGAAACTGCTTTGAGTTCTGTTAATTTATCTCACAGAGTTACAGCTTTCCCTTCAAGAAGCCTTTCGATAAGACTCTTCTTGTGGAATTTGCAAAGTGATATTTGTATGCCCATAGAGGGCAATGGTGAAAAACGAAATATCTTCCGTTAAAGACTGGAAAGAAGCTTTCTGAGAAACTGCTTTGTGTTCTGTTATTTCATCTCACAGAGTTACATCTTCCTTCAAGAAGCCTTTCTAAGACTGTTCTTGTGGAATTGGCAAAGTGATATTTGGAAGCCCATAGAGGGCTATGGTGAAAAAGGAAATATCTTCCGTTAAAAACTGGAAAGAAGCTTTATGAGAAACTGCTTTGAGTTCTGTTAATTTATCTCACAGAGTTACAGCTTCTCCTTCAAGAAGCCTTTCGCTAAGACTGTTTGTGAGGAATTTGCAAAGTGATATTTGGAAGCCCATAGAGGGCTATGGTGAAAAAGGAAATATCTTCCGTTAAAAACTGGAAAGAAGCTTTCTGAGAAACTGCTTTGTGTTCTGTTAATTCATCTCACAGAGTTACAGCTTTCCCTCAAGAAGCCTTTCTCTAAGACTGTTCTTGTGGAATTGGCAAAGTGATATTTGGAAGCCCATAGAGGGCTATGGTGAAAAAGGAAATATCTTCTGTTAAAAACTGGAAAGAATCTTTATGAGAAACTGCTTTGTGTTCTGTTAATTCATCTCACAGAGTTACAGCTTTCCCTAAAGAACCCTTTCGCTAAGACTCTTCTTATGGAATTTGCAAAGTGATATTTGGAAGCCCATAGAGGCTATGGTGAAAAAGGAAATATCTTCCATTAAAACTGGAAAGAAGCTTTCTGAGAAACTGCTCTGTGTTCTGTTAATTCATCTCACAGAGTTACATCTTTCCTTCAAGAAGCTTTTTGCTAAGGCTGTTCTTGTGGAATTGGCAAAGGGATATTTGGAAGCCCATAGAGGGCTATGGTGAAAAAGGAAATATCTTCTGTTAAAAACTGGAAAGAAGCTTTCTGAGAAACTTCTTTGTGTTCTGTTAATTCATCTCTCAGAGTTACATCTTACGCTTCAAGAAGCCTTTCGCTAAGTCTGTTCTTGTGGAATTGGCAAAGTGATATTTGGAAGCCTGTGGAGGGCTATGGTCAAAAAGGAAATATCTTCTGTTAAAAACTGGCAAGAAGCTTTCTCAGAAACTGCTTTGAGTTCTCTTAATTCATCTCACAGAGTTACAGCTTTCCCTTCATGAAGCCTTTCGCTAAGACTCTTCTTGTGGAATAGGCAAAGTGATATTTGGAATCCCATAGAGGACTATGGTGAAAAAGGAAATATCTTCCGTTAAAAACTGGAAAGAAGCTTTCTGAGAAACTGCTTTGAGTTCTGTTAATTCATCTCACAGAGTTACATCTTACGCTTCAAGAAGCCTTTCGCTAAGACTCTTCTTGTGGAATAGGCAAAGTGATATTTGGAATCCCATAGAGGAGTATGGTGAAAAAGGAAATATCTTCCTTTAAAAACTGGAAAGAAGCTTTATGAGAAACTGCTTTGAGTTCTGTTAATTCATCTCACAGAGTTACACCTTTCTCTTCAAGAAGCCTTTCGATAAGGCTGTTCTTGTGGAATTGGATGGAATTGGGAAAGTGATATTTGGAAGCCCATAGAGGGCTATGGTGAAAAAGGAAATATCTTCCGTTCAAAACTGGAAAGAAGCTTTATGAGAAACTGCTTTGAGTTCTGTTAATTTATCTCACAGAGTTACAGCTTTCCCTTCAAGAAGCCTTTCGATAAGACTATTCTTATGGAATTGGCAAAGTGATATTTGGAAGCCCATAGAGGGCTATGGTGAAAAAAAATATCTTCCGTTAAAAACTAGAAAGAAGCTTTATGAGAAACTGCTTTGAGTTCTCTTAATTCATCTCACAGAGTTACAGCTTTCCCTTCAAGAAGCCTTTCGCTAAGACACTTCTTGTGGAATTGGCAAAGAGATATTTGGAATCCCTTAGAGGACTATGGTGAAAAAGGAAATATCTTCCGTTAAAAACTGGAAAGAAGCTTTATGAGAAACTGCTTTGAGTTCTGTTAATTTATCTCACAGAGTTACAGCTTTCCCTTCAAGAAGCCTTTCGATAAGACTCTTCTTGTGGAATTTGCAAAGTGATATTTGTATGCCCATAGAGGGCAATGGTGAAAAACGAAATATCTTCCGTTAAAGACTGGAAAGAAGCTTTCTGAGAAACTGCTTTGTGTTCTGTTATTTCATCTCACAGAGTTACATCTTACGCTTCAAGAAGCCTTTCGCTAAGGCTGTTCTTGTGGAATTGACAAAGTGATATTTGGAAGCCCATAGAGGACTATGGT
Organism: Erythrocebus patas; assembly: GCA_023783455.1. Taxonomy (NCBI): domain Eukaryota; kingdom Metazoa; phylum Chordata; class Mammalia; order Primates; family Cercopithecidae; genus Erythrocebus; species Erythrocebus patas. The sequence continues at coordinate 8,969 of JAKFHT010000426.1, forward strand.
GAAAAAGGAAACACCTTCCGTTAATTACTGGAAAGAAGCTTTATGAGAAACTGCTTTGAGTTCTGTTAATTTATCTCACAGAGTTACAGCTTCCCCTTCAAGAAGCCTTTCGATAAGACTCTTTGTGAGGAATTTGCAAAGTGATATTAGGAAGCCCATAGTGGGCTATGGTGAGAAAGAAAATATCTTCCGTTAAAAACTGGAAAGAAGCTTTCTGAGAAACTGCTTTTTGTTCTGTTAATTCATCTCACAGAGTTACAGCTTTGCTCTCAAGAAGCCTTTCTCTAAGACTGTTCTTGTGGAATTTGGAAAGTGATATTTGGAAGCCCATAGAGGGCTATGGTGAAAAAGGAAATATCTTCTGTTAAAAACTGGAAAGAAGCTTTCTGAGAAACTGCTTTGTGTTCTCTTAATTCATCTCACAGAGTTACAGCTTTCCTTCAAGAAGCCTTTCGCTAAGACTCTTCTTATGGAATTTGCAAAGTGATATTTGGAAGCCCATAGAGGCTATGGTGAAAAGGAAATATCTTCGTTAAAACTGGAAAGAAGCTTTCTGAGAAACTGCTTTGTGTTCTGTTAATTCATCTCACAGAGTTACATCTTTCCTTCAAGAAGCCTTTCGATAAGGCTGTTCTTGTGGAATTGGCAAAGTGATATTTGGAAGCCATAGAGGGCTATGGTGAAAAGGAAATATCTTCCGTTAAAACTGGAAAGAAGCTTTCTGAGAAACTGCTTTGTGTTCTGTTAATTCATCTCACAGAGTTACATCTTTCCTTCAAGAAGCCTTTCGCTAAGACTGTTCTTGTGGAATTTGCAAAGTGATATTTGGAAGCCCATAGAGGCTATGGTGAAAAGGAAATATCTTCCGTTAAAACTGGAAGAAGCTTTCTCAGAAACTGCTTTGAGTTCTCTTAATTCATCTCACAGAGTTACAGCTTTCCTTCAAGAAGCCTTTCGCTAAGACTGTTCTTGTGGAATTGGCAAAGTGATATTTGGAATCCCATAGAGGACTATGGTGAAAAGGAAATATCTTCCGTTAAAACTGGAAGAAGCTTTCTGAGAAACTGCTTTGAGTTCTGTTAATTCATCTCACAGAGTTACATCTTTCCTTCAAGAAGCCTTTCGCTAAGACTCTTCTTGTGGAATAGGCAAAGTGATATTTGGAATCCCATAGAGGAGTATGGTGAAAAAGGAAATATCTTCCTTTAAAAACTGGAAAGAAGCTTTATGAGAAACTGCTTTGAGTTCTGTTAATTCATCTCACAGAGTTACATCTTTCCTTCAAGAAGCCTTTCGATAAGGCTGTTCTTGTGGAATTGGCAAAGTGATATTTGGAAGCCCATAGAGGCTATGGTGAAAAGGAAATATCTTCCGTTCAAAACTGGAAAGAAGCTTTATGAGAAACTGCTTTGAGTTCTGTTAATTTATCTCACAGAGTTACAGCTTTCCCTTCAAGAAGCCTTTCGATAAGACTATTCTTATGGAATTGGCAAAGTGATATTTGGAAGCCCATAGAGGGCTATGGTGAAAAGGAAATATCTTCCGTTCAAAACTGGAAAGAAGCTTTCTGAGAAACTGCTTTGAGTTCTGTTAATTCATCTCACAGAGTTACAGCTTTCCTTCAAGAAGCCTTTCGCTAAGACACTTCTTGTGGAATTGGCAAAGTGATATTTGGAAGCCCATAGAGGACTATGGTGAAAAAGGAAATATCTTCCGTTAAAAACTGGAAAGAAGCTTTCTGAGAAACTGCTCTGTGTTCTGTTAATTCATCTCACAGAGTTACAGCTTTCCTTCAAGAAGCCTTTCGCTAAGACTCTTCTTGTGGAATTGGCAAAGTGATATTTGGAAGCCGATAGAAGGCTCTGGTGAAAAAGGAAATATCTTCCGTTAAAACTTGAAAGAAGCTTTCTGAGAAACTGCTTTGTGTTCTGTTAATTCATCTCACAGAGTTACATCTTTCCCTTCAAGAAGCCTTTCGCTAAGGCTGTTCTTGTGGAATTGACAAAGTGATATTTGGAAGCCCATAGAGGACTATGGTGAAAAAGGAAACACCTTCCGTTAATTACTGGAAAGAAGCTTTCTGAGAAACTGCTTTGTGTTCTGTGAATTCATCTCACAGTGTTACAGCTTTTCCCTTAAGAAGCCTTTCACTAAGACTGTTTGTGAGGAATTTGCAAAGTGATATTAGGAAGCCCATAGTGGGCTATGGTGAGAAAGGAAATATCTTCCGTTAAAAACTGGAAAGAAGCTTTCTGAGAAACTGCTTTTTGTTCTGTTAATTCATCTCACAGAGTTACAGCTTTGCTCTCAAGAAGCCTTTCTCTAAGACTGTTCTTGTGGAATTTGGAAAGTGATATTTGGAAGCCCATAGAGGGCTACGGTGAAAAAGGAAATATCTTCCGTTCAAAACTGGAAAGAAGCTTTCTGAGAAACTGCTCTGTGTTCTGTTAATTCATTTCACAGAGTTACATCTTTCCCTTCAAGAAGCCTTTCGCTAAGGCTGTTCTTGTGGAATTGACAAAGTGATATTTGGAAGCCCATAGAGGGCTATGGTGAAAAGGAAATATCTTCCGTTAAAAACTGGAAAGAAGCTTTCTGAGAAACTGCTTTGTGTTCTGTTAATTCATCTCACAGAGTTACAGCTTTGCTCTCAAGAAGCCTTTCTCTAAGACTGTTCTTGTGGAATTTGCAAAGTGATATTTGGAAGCCCATAGAGGGCTACGGTGAAAAAGGAAATATCTTCCGTTAAAAACTGGAAAGAAGCTTTCTGAGAAACTGCTTTGTGTTCTGTTAATTCATTTCACAGAGTTACATCTTTCCTTCAAGAAGCCTTTCGCTAAGGCTGTTCTTGTGGAATTGACAAAGTGATATTTGGAAGCCCATAGAGGGCTATGGTGAAAAGGAAATATCTTCCGTTAAAAACTGGAAAAAGCTTTCTGAGAAACTGCTTTGTTCTGTTAATTCATCTCACAGAGTTACAGCTTTCCTTCAAGAAGCCTTTCACTAAGACTGTTCTTATGGAATTGCAAAGTGATATTTGGATGCCCATAGAGGGCTATGGTGAAAAAGGAAATATCTTCCGTTAAAAACTGGAAAGAAGCTTTCTGAGAAACTGCTTTTGTTCTGTTAATTCATCTCACAGAGTTACATCTTTCCTTCAAGAAGCCTTTCTCTAAGACTGTTCTTGTGGAATTTGGAAAGTGATATTTGGAAGCCCATAGAGGCTATGGTGAAAAAGGAAATATCTTCCGTTCAAAACTGGAAAAAGCTTTCTGAGAAACTGCTCTGTGTTCTGTTAATTCATCTCACAGAGTTACATCTTTCCTTCAAGAAGCCTTCGCTAAGGCTGTTCTTGTGGAATTGGCAAAGTGATATTTGGAAGCCCATAGAGGCTATGGTGAAAAGGAAATATCTTCTGTTAAAAACTGGAAAGAAGCTTTATGAGAAACTGCTTTGTGTTCTGTTAATTCATCTCACAGAGTTACAGCTTTCCCTAAAGAACCTTTCGCTAAGACTCTTCTTATGGAATTTGCAAAGTGATATTTGGATGCCCATAGAGGGCTATGGTGAATAAGGAAATATCTTCGTTAAAAACTGGAAAGAAGATTTCTTAGAAACTGCTTTGTGTACTGTTAATTCATCTCACAGAGTTACATCTTTCCTTCAAGAAGCCTTTCGCTAAGGCTGTTCTTGTGGAATTGGCAAAGTGATATTTGGAAGCCCATAGAGGGCTATGGTGAAAAAGGAAATATCTTCCGTTAAAAACTGGAAAAAGCTTTCTGAGAAACTGCTTTGTGTTCTGTTAATTCATCTCACAGAGTTACATCTTTCCTTCAAGAAGCCTTTCTCTAAGACTGTTCTTGTGGAATTTGGAAAGTGATATTTGGATGCCCATAGAGGGCTATGGTGAAAAAGGAAATATCTTCCGTTAAAAACTGGAAAGAAGCTTTCTGAGAAACTGCTCTGTGTTCTGTTAATTCATCTCACAGAGTTACATCTTTCCTTCAAGAAGCCTTTCTCTAAGACTGTTCTTGTGGAATTAGCAAAGTGATATTTGGAAGCCCATAGAGGCTATGGTGAAAAAGGAAATATCTTCCGTTAAAAACTGGAAAGAAGCTTTCTGAGAAACTGCTTTTGTTCTGTTAATTCATCTCACAGAGTTACATCTTTCCCTCAAGAAGCCTTCGCTAAGACTGTTCTTGTGGAATTGGCAAAGTGATATTTGGAAGCCCATAGGGCTATGGTGAAAAAGGAAATATCTTCCGTTAAAAACTGGAAAGAAGCTTTCTGAGAAACTGCTTTGTGTTCTGTAATTCATCTCACAGAGTTACATCTTCCTTCAAGAAGCCTTTCTCTAAGACTGTTCTTGTGGAATTAGCAAAGTGATATTTGGAAGCCCATAGAGGGCTATGGTGAAAAAGGAAATATCTTCTGTTAAAAACTGGAAAAAGCTTTCTGAGAAACTGCTTTGTGTTCTGTTAATTCATCTCACAGAGTTACAGCTTTCCCTAAAGAACCCTTTCGCTAAGACTCTTCTTGTGGAATTGGATGGAATTGGAAAAGTGATATTTGGAAGCCCATAGGGCTATGGTGAAAAAGGAAATATCTTCCGTTAAAAACTGGAAAAAGCTTTCTGAGAAACTGCTTTGTGTTCTGTTAATTCATCTCACAGAGTTACAGCTTTCCTTCAAGAAGCCTTTCGCTAAGCTGTTCTTGTGGAATTGGCAAAGTGATATTTGGAAGCCCATAGAGGGCTATGGTGAAAAAAATATCTTCCATTAAAAACTGGAAAGAAGCTTTCTGAGAAACTGCTCTGTGTTCTGTTAATTCATCTCACAGAGTTACGTCTTTCCCTTCAAGAAGCCTTTCACTAAGACTCTTCTTGTGGAATTGGCAAAGTGATATTTGGAAGCCCATAGAGGCTATGGTGAAAAGGAAATATCTTCCGTTAAAACTGGAAAGAAGCTTTCTGAGAAACTGCTTTGTGTTCTGTTAATTCATCTCACAGAGTTACAGCTTTCCCTAAGAAGCCTTTCGCTAAGACTGTTCTTGTGGAATTGCAAAGTGATATTTGGATGCCCATAGAGGGCTATGGTGAAAAAGGAAATATCTTCCGTTAAAACTGGAAAAGCTTTCTGAGAAACTGCTTTGTGTTCTCTTAATTCATCTCACAGAGTTACAGCTTTCCTTCAAGAAGCCTTTCGCTAAGGCTGTTCTTGTGGAATTAGCAAAGTGATATTTGGAAGCCCATAGGGCTATGGTGAGAAAGGAAATATCTTCCGTTCAAAACTGGAAAGAAGCTTTCTGAGAAACTGCTCTGTGTTCTGTTAATTCATCTCACAGAGTTACATCTTTCCCTTCAAGAAGCCTTTTGCTAAGGCTGTTCTTGTGGAATTAGCAAAGTGATATTTGGAAGCCCATAGAGGGCTATGGTGAAAAAATATCTTCCGTTAAAACTGGAAAAGCTTTCTGAGAAACTGCTTTGTGTTCTGTTAATTCATCTCACAGAGTTACATCTTTCCCTTCAAGAAGCCTTTCACTAAGACTGTTCTTGTGGAATTGGCAAAGGGATATTTGGAAGCCCATAGAGGGCTATGGTGAAAAAATATCTTCCGTTAAAACTGGAAAAGCTTTCTGAGAAACTGCTTTGTGTTCTGTTAATTCATCTCACAGAGTTACATCTTTCCCTTCAAGAAGCCTTTCACTAAGACTCTTCTTGTGGAATTTGCAAAGTGATATTTGGAAGCCCATAGAGGACTATGGTGAAAAAGGAAATATCTTCCGTTAAAACTGGAAAGAAGCTTTATGAGAAACTGCTTTGAGTTCTGTTAATTCATCTCACAGAGTTACATCTTACGCTTCAAGAAGCCTTTCGCTAAGACTCTTCTTATGGAATTGGCAAAGTGATATTTGGAATCCCATAGAGGACTATGGTGAAAAAGGAAATATCTTCCGTTAAAACTGGAAAGAAGCTTTATGAGAAACTGCTTTCAGTTCTGTTAATTCATCTCACAGAGTTACAGCTTTCCTTCAAGAAGCCTTTTGCTAAGGCTGTTCTTGTGGAATTGGATGGAATTGGAAAAGTGATATTTGGAAGCCCATAGAGGGCTATGGTGAAAAAGGAAATATCTTCCGTTCAAAACTGGAAAGAAGCTTTCTGAGAAACTGCTCTGTGTTCTGTTAATTCATCTCACAGAGTTACATCTTTCCCTTCAAGAAGCCTTTCGCTAAGGCTGTTCTTGTGGAATTGGTAAAGTGATATTTGGAAGCCCATAGAGGGCTATGGTGAAAAAGGAAATATCTTCCGTTCAAAACTGGAAAGAAGCTTTCTGAGAAACTGCTCTGTGTTCTGTTAATTCATCTCACAGAGTTACATCTTTCCCTTCAAGAAGCCTTTCACTAAGACTGTTCTTGTGGAATTGGCAAAGTGATATTTGGAAGCCCATAGAGGGCTACGGTGAAAAAGAAATACCTTCCGTTAAATACTGGAAAGCTTTCTGAGAAACTGCTTTGTGTTCTGTTAATTCATCTCACAGAGTTACAGCTTTCCTTCAAGAAGCCTTTCGCTAAGACTCTTCTTATGGAATTGGCAAAGTGATATTTGGATGCCCATAGAGGGCTATGGTGAAAAAGAAATATCTTCCTTAAAAACTGGAAAGAAGCTTTCAGAAACTGCTTTGTGTTCTCTTAATTCATCTCACAGGTTACATCTTTCCCTTCAAGAAGCCTTTCGCTAAGGCTGTTCTTGTGGAATTGGCAAAGTGATATTTGGAAGCCCATAGAGGGCTATGGTGAAAAAGGAAATATCTTCCGTTCAAAACTGGAAAGAAGCTTTCTGAGAAACTGCTCTGTGTTCTGTTAATTCATCTCACAGGTTACATCTTTCCCTTCAAGAAGCCTTCCGCTAAGGCTGTTCTTGTGGAATTGGCACAGTGATATTTGGAAGCCCATAGAGGGCTATGGTGAAAAAGGAAATATCTTCTGTTAAAAACTGGAAAGAAGCTTTCTGAGAAACTGCTTTGTGTTCTGTTAATTCATCTCACAGAGTTACAGCTTTCCCTAAGAAGCCTTTCGCTAAGACTCTTCTTGTGGAATTGGCAAAGTGATATTTGGAAGCCCATAGAGGGCTATGGTGAAAAGGAAATATCTTCCGTTAAAAACTGGAAAGAAGCTTTCTGAGAAACTGCTTTGAGTTCTGTTAATTCATCTCACAGAGTTACAGCTTTCCTTCAAGAAGCCTTCGCTAAGGCTGTTCTTGTGGAATTAGCAAAGTGATATTTGGAAGCCCATAGAGGGCTATGGTGAAAAGGAAATATCTTCAGTTAAAACTGGAAAGAAGCTTTCTCAGAAACTGCTTTGACTTCTGTTAATTCATCTCACAGAGTTATAGCTTTCCTTCAAAGCCTTTCGCTAAGGCTGTTCTTGTGGAATTGCAAAGTGATATTTGAAGCCCATAGAGGGCTACGGTGAAAAAGGAAATATCTTCCGTTAAAACTGGAAAAAGCTTTCTGAGAAACTGCTTTGTGTTCTGTTAATTCATCTCACAGAGTTACATCTTTCCCTTCAAGAAGCCTTTGCTAAGGCTGTTCTTGTGGAATTGGCAAAGTGATATTTGGAAGCCCATAGAGGGCTATGGTGAAAAAAATATCTTCCGTTAAAAACTGGAAAGAAGCTTTCTGAGAAACTGCTCTGTGTTCTGTTAATTCATCTCACAGAGTTACATCTTTCCCTTCAAGAAGCCTTTCGCTAAGGCTGTTCTTGTGGAATTGGCAAAGTGATATTTGGAAGCCCATAGAGGCTATGGTGAAAAAAATATCTTCCGTTCAAAACTGGAAAGAAGCTTTCTGAGAAACTGCTCTGTGTTCTGTTAATTCATCTCACAGAGTTACATCTTTCCTTCAGAAGCCTTTCGCTAAGGCTGTTCTTGTGGAATTGGCAAAGTGATATTTGGAAGCCCATAGAGGCTATGGTGAAAAAGAAATATCTTCCGTTCAAAACTGGAAAAAGCTTTCTGAGAAACTGCTCTGTGTTCTGTTACTTCATCTCACAGGTTACATCTTTCCTTCAAGAAGCCTTTCACTAAGACTGTTCTTGTGGAATTGGCAAAGTGATATTTGGAAACCCATAGAGGGCTATGGTGAAAAGGAAATATCTTCGTTAAAAACTGGAAAGAAGCTTTCTGAGAAACTGCTCTGTGTTCTGTTAATTCATATCACAGAGTTACATCTTTCCTTCAAGAAGCCTTTCACTAAGACTGTTCTTATGGAATTGGCAAAGGGATATTTGGAAGCCCATAGGGCTATGGTGAAAAAATATCTTCCGTTCAAAACTGGAAAGAAGCTTTCTGAGAAACTGCTCTGTGTTCTGTTAATTCATATCACAGAGTTACATCTTTCCTTCAGAAGCCTTTCGCTAAGGCTGTTCTTGTGGAATTGGCAAAGTGATATTTGGAAGCCATAGAGGGCTATGGTGAAAAGGAAATATCTTCCGTTCAAAACTGGAAAGAAGCTTTCTGAGAAACTGCTTTGTGTTCTGTTACTTCATCTCACAGAGTTACAGCTTTCCTTCAAGAAGCCTTTCGCTAAGACTCTTCTTGTGGAATTGGCAAAGTGATATTTGGAAGCCCATAGAGGCTATGGTGAAAAAATATCTTCGTTAAAAACTGGAAAAAGCTTTCTGAGAAACTGCTTTGTGTTCTGTTAATTCATATCACAGAGTTACATCTTACGCTTCAAGAAGCCTTTGCTAAGGCTGTTCTTGTGGAATTGGCAAAGTGATATTTGGAAGCCCATAGAGGCTATGGTGAAAAAGGAAATATCTTCTGTTAAAAACTGGAAAGAAGCTTTCTCAGAAACTGCTTTGTGTTCTGTTAATTCATCTCACAGAGTTACAGCTTTCCTCAAGAAGCCTTTCGCTAAGCCTGTTCTTATGGAATTGGCAAAGTGATATTTGGAAGCCCATAGAGGGCTATGGTGAAAAAGGAAATATCTTCCGTTAAAAACTGGAAAGAAGCTTTATGAGAAACTGCTTTGTGTTCTGTTAATTCATCTCACAGGTTACATCTTTCCTTCAAGAAGCCTTTCGCTAAGACTCTTCTTGTGGAATTGGCAAAGTGATATTTGGAAGCCCATAGAGGGCTATGGTGAAAAGGAAATATCTTCTGTTAAAAACTGGAAAGAAGCTTTCTGAGAAACTGCTTTGTGTTCTGTTAATTCATCTCACAGAGTTACATCTTCCTTCAAGAAGCCTTTCGCTAAGGCTGTTCTTGTGGAATTGGCAAAGTGATATTTGGAAGCCCATAGAGGGCTATGGTGAAAAGGAAATATCTTCTGTTAAAAACTGGAAGAAGCTTTCTGAGAAACTGCTTTGTGTTCTGTTAATTCATCTCACAGAGTTACAGCTTTCCTCAAGAAGCCTTTCGCTAAGACTCTTCTTGTGGAATTGCAAAGTGATATTTGGAAGCCCATAGAGGGCTATGGTGAAAAGGAAATATCTTCCGTTAAAAACTGGAAAGAAGCTTTATGAGAAACTGCTTTGAGTTCTGTTAATTCATCTCACAGAGTTACATCTTACGCTTCAAGAAGCCTTTCGCTAAGACTCTTCTTATGGAATTGGCAAAGTGATATTTGGAATCCCATAGAGGGCTATGGTGAAAAGGAAATATCTTCCTTAAAACTGGAAAGAAGCTTTATGAGAAACTGCTTTGAGTTCTGTTAATTCATCTCACAGAGTTACAGCTTTCCTTCAAGAAGCCTTTGCTAAGGCTGTTCTTGTGGAATTGGATGGAATTGGGAAAGTGATATTTGGAAGCCCATAGAGGGCTATGGTGAAAAGGAAATATCTTCCGTTCAAAACTGGAAAGAAGCTTTCTGAGAAACTGCTTTGTGTTCTGTTAATTCATCTCACAGAGTTACATCTTTCCTTCAAGAAGCTTTTCGCTAAGGCTGTTCTTGTGGAATTGGCAAAGTGATATTTGGAAGCCCATAGAGCTATGGTGAAAAGGAAATATCTTCCGTTCAAAACTGGAAAGAAGCTTTCTGAGAAACTGCTCTGTGTTCTGTTAATTCATCTCACAGAGTTACATCTTTCCTTCAAGAAGCCTTCGCTAAGGCTGTTCTTGTGGAATTGGCAAAGTGATATTTGGATGCCCATAGAGGCTATGGTGAAAAGGAAATATCTTCCTTAAAACTGGAAAGAAGCTTTCTGAGAAACTGCTTTGTGTTCTGTTAATTCATCTCACAGAGTTACAGCTTTCCTCAAGAAGCCTTTCGCTAAGACTTTTCTTATGGAATTGGCAAAGTGATATTTGGATGCCCATAGAGGGCTATGGTGAAAAGGAAATATCTTCCTTAAAACTGGAAAGAAGCTTTCTGAGAAACTGCTTTGTGTTCTCTTAATTCATCTCACAGAGTTACATCTTTCCTTCAAGAAGCTTTTCGCTAAGGCTGTTCTTGTGGAATTGGCAAAGTGATATTTGGAAGCCCATAGAGGGCTATGGTGAAAAGGAAATATCTTCCGTTCAAAACTGGAAAGAAGCTTGAGAAACTGCTCTGTGTTCTGTTAATTCATCTCACAGAGTTACATCTTTCTTCAAGAAGCCTTTCGCTAAGGCTGTTCTTGTGGAATTGGCAAAGTGATATTTGGAAGCCCATAGAGGGCTATGGTGAAAAAGGAAATATCTTCCGTTAAAACTGGAAAGAAGCTTTCTGAGAAACTGCTCTGTGTTCTGTTAATTCATCTCACAGAGTTACATCTTTCCCTTCAAGAAGCCTTTCACTAAGACTGTTCTTGTGGAATTGGCAAAGTGATATTTGGAAGCCCATAGAGGGCTATGGTGAAAAAGGAAATATCTTCCGTTCAAAACTGGAAAGAAGCTTTCTGAGAAACTGCTTTGTGTTCTGTTAATTCATCTCACAGAGTTACATCTTTCCCTTCAAGAAGCCTTTCGCTAAGGCTGTTCTTGTGGAATTGGCAAAGTGATATTTGGAAGCCCATAGAGGGCTATGGTGAAAAAGGAAATATCTTCCGTTAAAACTGGAAAGAAGCTTGAGAAACTGCTCTGTGTTCTGTTAATTCATCTCACAGAGTTACATCTTTCCCTTCAAGAAGCCTTCGCTAAGGCTGTTCTTGTGGAATTGGCAAAGTGATATTTGGAAGCCCATAGAGGGCTATGGTGAAAAAGGAAATATCTTCCGTTCAAAACTGGAAAGAAGCTTTCTGAGAAACTGCTCTGTGTTCTGTTAATTCATCTCACAGAGTTACAGCTTTCCTTCAAGAAGCCTTTCGCTAAGGCTGTTCTTGTGGAATTGGCAAAGTGATATTTGGAAGCCCATAGAGGCTATGGTGAAAAAGAAATATCTTCTGTTAAAAACTGGAAAGAAGCTTTCTGAGAAACTGCTCTGTGTTCTGTTAATTCATCTCACAGAGTTACATCTTCCTTCAAGAAGCCTTTGCTAAGGCTGTTCTTGTGGAATTGGCAAAGTGATATTTGGAAGCCCATAGAGGGCTGGTGAAAAGGAAATATCTTCTATTAAAACTGGAAAGAAGCTTTCTGAGAAACTGCTTTTGTGAATTCATCTGACAGAATTACAGCTTTTCCTCAAGAAGCCTTTCACTAAGACTCTTGTGGAATTTGCAAAGTGATATTTGGAAGCCCATAGAGGGCTATGGTGAGAAAGGAAATATCTTAAAAACTGGAAAGAAGCTTTCAAGAAACTGCTTTGTGTTCTGTTAATTCAACTCACAGAGTTACAGCTGTCCTCAAGAAGCCTTTCGCTAAGACTGTTCTTGTGGAATTGCAAAGTGATATTTGGAAGCCCATAGAGGGCTATGGTGAAAAAGGAAATATCTTCCGTTAAAAACTGGAAAGAAGCTTTCGAAGAAACTGCTTTGTGTTCTGTTAATTCATCTCACAGAGTTACATCTTTCCCTTCGAGAAGCCTTTCGCTAAGGCTGTTCTTGTGGAATTGGCAAAGTGATATTTGGAAGCCCATAGAGGGCTATGGTGAGAAAGGAAATATCTTCCCTTAAAAACTGGAAAGAAGCTTTCTGAGAAACTGTTTGTGTTCTGTTAATTCATCTCACAGAGTTAGAGCTTTCCCTAAAGAACACTTTTGCTAAGACTCTTCTTATGGAATTGGCAAAGTGATATTTGGATGCCCATAGAGGGCTATGGTGAAAAAGGAAATATCTTTCCTTAAAAACTGGAAAGAAGCTTTCTGAGAAACTGCTTTGTGTTCTCTTAATTCATCTCACAGAGTTACATCTTTCCCTTCAAGAAGCTTTACGCTAACGCTGTTCTTGTGGAATTGGCTAGGTGATATTTGGATGCCCATAGAGGGCTATGGTGAAAAAGGAAATATCTTCCGTTAAAAACTGGAAAAAAGCTTTCTGAGAATCTGCTTTGTGTTCGGTTAATTCATCTCACAGAGTTACATCTTACGCTTCAAGAAGCCTTTCGCTAAGTCTGTTCTTGTGGAATTGGCAAAGTGATATTTGGAAGCCATAGAGGGCTATGGTGAAAAAGGAAATACCTTCTGTTAAAACTGAAAGAAGCTTTCTGAGAAACTGTTTGTGTTCTGTTAATTCATCTCACTGAGTTAGAGCTTTCCTTCAAGAACACTTTCGCTAAGACTCTTCTTGTGGAATTGGCAAAGTGATATTTGGATGCCCATAGAGGGCTATGGTGAAAAAGGAAATATCTTTCCTTAAAAACTGGAAAGAAGCTTTCTGAGAAACTGCTTTATGTTATCTTAATTCATCTCACAGAGTTACATCTTTCCCTTCAGAAGCTTTTCGCCAAAGCTGTTCTTGTGGAATTGGCAAAGTGATATTTGGAAGCCCATAGAGGTCTATGGTGAAAAAGTAAATATCTTCGTTCAAAACAGGAAAGAAGCTTTCTGAGAAACTGCTCTGTGTTCTGTTAATTCATCTCACAGAGTTACATCTTTCTCTTCAAGAAGCCTTTCGCTAAGGTGTTCTTGTGGAATTGGATGGAATTGGGAAAGTGATATTTGGAAGCCCATAGAGGGCTATCTTGAAAAAGGAAATATCTTCCGTTCAAACCTGGAAAGAAGCTTTCTGAGAAACTGCTCTGTGTTCTGTTAATTCATCTCACAGAGTTACATCTTTTCCTTCAAGAAGCCGTTCAATAAGGCTGTTCTTGTGGAATTGGCAAAGTGATATTTGGAAGCCCATAGAGGGCTGAGGTGAAAAAGGAAATATCTTCCGTTCAAAACTGGAAAGAAGCATTCTGAGAAACTGCTTAGTGTTCTGTTAATTCATCTCACAGAGTTACATCTTTCCCTACAGGAAGCCGTTCGCTAAGGCTGTTCTTGTGGAATTGGCAAAGGGATATTTGGAAGCCCATAGAGGGCTACGGTGAAAAAGGAAATATCTTCCGTTCAAACCTGGAAAGAAGCTTTCTGAGAAACTGCTCTGTGTTCTGTTAATTCATCTCACAGAGTTACATCTTTCCTTCATTTTCACTAAGGCTGTTCTTGTGGAATTGGCAAAGTGATATTTGGAAGCCCATAGAGGCTATGGTGAAAAGGAAATATCTTCCGTTCAAAACTGGAAAGAAGCTTTCTGAGAAACTGCTCTGTGTTCTGTTACTTCATCTCACAGAGTTACAACTTTCTCTTCAAGAAGCCTTTCGCTAAGGCTATTCTTGTAGAATTGGATGGAATTGGGAAAGTGATATTTGGAAGCCCATAGAGGGCTATGGTGAAAAAGAAAATATCTTCTGTTAAAAACTGAAAAGAAGCTTTCTGAGAAACTGCTCTGTGTTCTGTTAATTCATCTCACAGAGTTACATCTTTCCTTCAAGAAGCCTTTAAGGCTGTTCTTGTGGAATTGGCAAAGTGATATTTGGAAGCCCATAGAGGGCTATGGTGAAAAAGGAAATATCTTCTATTAAAAACTGGAAAGAAGCTTTCTGAGAAACTGCTTTGTATTCTGTGAATTCATCTGACAGAATTACAGCTTTTCCCTCAAGAAGCCTTTCACTAAGACTCTTTGTGAGGAATTTGCAAAGTGATATTTGGAAGCCCATAGAGGGCTATGGTGAGAAAGGAAATATCTTCCGTTGAAAACTGGAAAGAAGCTTTCGAAGAAACTGCTTTGTGTTCTGTTAATTCAACTCACAGAGTTACAGCTGTGCTCTCAAGAAGCCTTTCTCTAAGACTGTTCTTGTGGAATTTGCAAAGTGATATTTGGAAGCCCATAGAGGGCTACGTGTAAAAGGAAATATCTTCCGTTAAAAACTGTAAAGAAGCTTTCCGAGAAACTGCTTTGTGTTCTGTTAATTCATCTCACAGAGTTACATCTTTCCCTTCGAGAAGCCTTTCGCTAAGGCTGTTCTTGTGGAATTGGCAAAGTGATATTTGGAAGCCCATAGAGGCTATGGTGAAAGAAATATCTTCCTTAAAACTGGAAAGAAGCTTTCTGAGAAACTGCTTTGTGTTCTGTTAATTCATCTCACAGAGTTAGAGCTTTCTAAGAACACTTTTGCTAAGACTCTTCTTATGGAATTGGCAAAGTGATATTTGGATGCCCATAGAGGGCTATGGTGAAAAAGGAAATATCTTCCTTAAAACTGGAAAAAGCTTTCTGAGAAACTGCTTTGTGTTCTCTTAATTCATCTCACAGAGTTACATCTTTCCTTCAAGAAGCTTTCGCTAAGCTGTTCTTGTGGAATTGGCAAAGTGATATTTGGATGCCCATAGAGGGCTATGGTGAAAAAGGAAATATCTTCCGTTAAAACTGGAAAAAGCTTTCTGAGAATCTGCTTTGTGTTCGGTTAATTCATCTCTCTGAGTTACATCTTCGCTTCAAGAAGCCTTTCGCTAAGTCTGTTCTTGTGGAATTGGCAAAGTGATATTTGGAAGCCCATAGAGGCTATGGTGAAAAAGGAAATACCTTCCGTTAAAAACTGGCAAGAAGCTTTCTGAGAAACTGTTTGTGTTCTGTTAATTCATCTCACTGAGTTAGAGCTTTCCGTAAGAACACTTTCGCTAAGACTCTTCTTGGAATTGGCAAAGTGATATTTGGATGCCCATAGAGGGCTATGGTGAAAAAGGAAATATCTTCCTTAAAACTGGAAAGAAGCTTTCTGAGAAACTGCTTTATGTTATCTTAATTCATCTCACAGAGTTACATCTTTCCCTTCAAAAGCTTTCGCTAAGCTGTTCTTGTGGAATTGAGTGATATTTGGAAGCCCATAGGGTCTATGGTGAAAAAGTAAATATCTTCCGTTCAAAACAGGAAAGAAGCTTTCTGAGAAACTGCTCTGTGTTCTGTTAATTCATCTCACAGGTTACATCTTTCTCTTCAAGAAGCCTTTCGCTAAGGTGTTCTTGTGGAATTGGATGGAATAAAGTGATATTTGGAAGCCCATAGAGGCTATCTTGAAAAAGGAAATATCTTCCGTTCAAACCTGGAAAGAAGCTTTCTGAGAAACTGCTCTGTGTTCTGTTAATTCATCTCACAGAGTTACATCTTTCCTTCAAAGCCGTTCAATAAGGCTGTTCTTGTGGAATTGGCAAAGTGATATTTGGAAGCCCATAGGGGCTATGGTGAAAAAGGAAATATCTTCCGTTCAAAACTGGAAAGAAGCATTCTGAGAAACTGCTTGAGTGTTCTGTTAATTCATCTCACAGAGTTACATCTTTCCCTACAGGAAGCCTTTCGCTAAGGCTGTTCTTGTGGAATTAGCAAAGGATATTTGGAAGCCCATAGAGGCTATGGTGAAAAAGGAAATATCTTCCGTTCAAACCTGGAAAGAAGCTTTCTGAGAAACTGCTCTGTGTTCTGTTAATTCATCTCACAGAGTTACATCTTTCCTTCAAGAAGCGTTCACTAAGGCTGTTCTTGTGGAATTAGCAAAGTGATATTTGGAAGCCCATCGAGGGGCTATGGTGAAAAGGAAATATCTTCCGTTCAAAACTGGAAAGAAGCTTTCTGAGAAACTGCTCTGTGTTCTGTTACTTCATCTCACAGAGTTACAACTTTCTCTTCAAGAAGCCTTTCATAAGGCTATTCTTGTATTGGATGGAATTGGAAAGTGATATTTGGAAGCCCATAGAGGCTATGGTGAAAAAAATATCTTCTGTTAAAAACTGAAAGAAGCTTTCTGAGAAACTGCTCTGTGTTCTGTTAATTCATCTCACAGAGTTACATCTTTCCTTCAAGCCTTTGGCTAAGGCTGTTCTTGTGGAATTGCAAAGTGATATTTGGAAGCCCATAGAGGCTATGGTGAAAAAGGAAATATCTTCTATTAAAAACTGGAAAGAAGCTTTCTGAGAAACTGCTTTGTATTCTGTGAATTCATCTGACAGAATTACAGCTTTCCCTCAAGAAGCCTTTCACTAAGACTCTTTGTGAGAATTTGCAAAGTGATATTTGGAAGCCCATAGAGGGCTATGGTGAAAAGGAAATATCTTCCGTTGAAAACTGGAAAGAAGCTTTCGAAGAAACTGCTTTTCTGTTAATTCAACTCACAGAGTTACAGCTGTGCTCTCAAGCCTTTCTCTAAGACTGTTCTTGTGGAATTTGCAAAGTGATATTTGGAAGCCCATAGAGGGCTACGTGTGAAAAGAAAATATCTTCCGTTAAAAACTGTAAAAAGCTTTCGAAACTGCTTTGTGTTCTGTTAATTCATCTCACAGAGTTACATCTTTCCTTCGAGAAGCCTTTCGCTAAGGCTGTTCTTGCGGAATTGGCAAAGTGATATTTGGAAGCCCATAGAGGGCTATGGTGAGAAAGGAAATATCTTCCGTTAAAAACTGGAAAGAAGCTTTCTGAGAAACTGCTTTGTGTTCTGTTAATTCATCTCACAGAGTTACAGCTTTCCCTAAAGAACCCTTTCGCTAAGACTCTTCTTATGGAATTGGCAAAGTGATATTTGGAAGCCCATAGAGGGCTACGGTGAAAAAGGAAATATCTTCCGTTAAAAACTGGAAAAAGCTTTCTGAGAAACTGCTTTGTGTTCTCTTAATTCATCTCACAGAGTTACATCTTTCCTTCAAGAAGCCTTTCTCTAAGACTGTTCTTGTGGAATTGCAAAGTGATATTTGGATGCCCATAGAGGGCTATGGTGAAAAAGGAAATATCTTCCGTTAAAAACTGGAAAGAAGCTTTCTGAGAAACTGCTTTGTGTTCTGTTAATTCATCTCACAGAGTTACATCTTACGCTTCAAGAAGCCTTTCGCTAAGGCTGTTCTTGTGGAATTGGCAAAGTGATATTTGGAAGCCCATAGAGGGCTATGGTGAAAAAGGAAATATCTTCTGTTAAAAACTGGAAAGAAGCTTTCTGAGAAACTGCTTTGTGTTCTGTTAATTCATCTCACAGAGTTACAGCTTTCCCCTAAAGAACACTTTCGCTAAGACTCTTCTTATGGAATTGGCAAAGTGATATTTGGATGCCCATAGAGGGCTATGGTGAAAAAGGAAATATCTTCCGTTAAAAACTGGAAAGAAGCTTTATGAGAAACTGCTTTGAGTTCTATTAATTCATCTCACAGAGTTACAGCTTTCCTTCAAGAAGCCTTTCGCTAAGATTCTTCTTGTGGAATTGGCAAAGTGATATTTGGAAGCCCATAGAGGGCTATGGTGAAAAGGAAATATCTTCCGTTCAAAACTGGAAAGAAGCTTTCTGAGAAACTGCTCTGTGTTCTGTTAATTCATCTCAGAGTTACATCTTTCCCTTCAAGAAGCCTTTCGCTAAGGCTGTTCTTGTGGAATTGGCAAAGTGATATTTGGAAGCCCATAGAGGGCTATGGTGAAAAGGAAATATCTTCGTTAAAACTGGAAAGAAGCTTTCTGAGAAACTGCTTTGTGTTCTGTAATTCATCTCACAGAGTTACATCTTCCTTCAAGAAGCCTTTCACTAAGACTGTTCTTGTGGAATTGGCAAAGTGATATTTGGAAGCCCATAGGGCTATGGTGAAAAAGGAAATATCTTCTGTTAAAAACTGGAAAGAAGCTTTCTCAGAAACTGCTTTGTGTTCTGCTAATTCATCTCACAGAGTTACAGCTTTCCCCTAAAGAACCCTTTCGCTAAGACTTTTCTTATGGAATTGGCAAAGTGATATTTGGATGCCCATAGAGGGCTATGGTGAAAAAGGAAATATCTTCCGTTAAAAACTGGAAAGAAGCTTTATGAGAAACTGCTTTGAGTTCTGTTAATTCATCTCACAGAGTTACAGCTTTCCTTCAAGAAGCCTTTCGCTAAGACTCTTCTTGTGGAATTGGCAAAGTGATATTTGGAATCCCATAGAGGACTATGGTGAAAAAGGAAATATCTTCCGTTCAAAACTGGAAAGAAGCTTTCTGAGAAACTGCTCTGTGTTCTGTTAATTCATCTCACAGAGTTACAGCTTTCCCTTCAAGAAGCCTTTCGATAAGACTCTTCTTGTGGAATTGGCAAAGTGATATTTGGAAGCCCATAGAGGACTATGGTGAAAAAGGAAATATCTTCCGTTAAAAACTGGAAAGAAGCTTTCTGAGAAACTGCTTTGTGTTCTGTGAATTCATGTCACTGAGTTACAGCTTTCCCCTCAAGAAGCCTTTCACTAAGACTGTTTGTGAGGAATTTGCATAGTGATATTTGGAAGCCCATAGAGGGCTATGGTGAGAAAGGAAATATCTTCCGTTAAAAACTGGAAAGAAGCTTTCTGAGAAACTGCTTTGTGTTCTGTTAATTCATCTCACAGAGTTACAGCTTTCCCTTCAAGAAGCCTTTCGCTAAGACTCTTCTTGTGGAATTGGCAAAGTGATATTTGGAAGCCCATAGAGGGCTATGGTGAAAAGGAAATATCTTCCGTTAAAAACTGGAAAGAAGCTTTCTGAGAAACTGCTTTGTGTTCTGTGAATTCATCTCACAGAGTTACAGCTTTCCCCTCAAGAAGCCTTTCACTAAGACTGTTTGTGAGGAATTTGCAAAGTGATATTTGGAAGCCCATAGAGGGCTATGGTGAGAAAGGAAATATCTTCCGTTAAAAACTGGAAAGAAGCTTTCTGAGAAACTGCTTTGTGTTCTGTTAATTCATCTCACAGAGTTACAGCTTTCCTTCAAGAAGCTTTCGCTAAGACTCTTCTTGTGGAATTGGCAAAGTGATATTTGGATGCCCATAGAGGGCTATGGTGAAAAAGGAAATATCTTCCGTTAAAAACTGGAAGAAGCTTTCTGAGAAACTGCTTTTGTTCTGTTAATTCATCTCACAGAGTTACATCTTTCCCTTCAAAAGCCTTTCGCTAAGGCTGTTCTTTTGGAATTGGCAAAGTGATATTTGGAAGCCCATAGAGGGCTATGGTGAAAAATATCTTCCGTTAAAAACTGGAAAGAAGCTTTCTGAGAAACTGCTCTGTGTTCTGTTAATTCATCTCACAGAGTTACATCTTTCCCTTCAAAAGCCTTTCGCTAAGGCTGTTCTTGTGGAATTAGTGATATTTGGAAGCCCATAGAGGGCTATGGTGAAAAGGAAATATCTTCCATTAAAAACTGGAAAGAAGCTTTCTGAGAAACTGCTTTGTGTTCTGTTAATTCATCTCACAGAGTTACAGCTTTCCTTCAAGAAGCCTTTCGCTAAGACTCTTCTTGTGGAATTGGCAAAGTGATATTTGGAAGCCCATAGAGGGCTATGGTAAAAAGGAAATATCTTCCGTTAAAAACTGGAAGAAGCTTTATGAGAAACTGCTTTGTGTTCTGTGAATTCATCTCACAGAGTTACATCTTTCCTTCAAGAAGCCTTTCGCTAAGACTCTTCTTGTGGAATTGGCAAAGTGATATTTGGAAGCCCCTAGAGGGCTATGGTGAAAAGGAAATATCTTCTGTTAAAAACTGGAAACAAGCTTTCTGAGAAACTGCTCTGTGTTCTGTTAATTCATCTCACAGAGTTACATCTTTCCTTCAAGAAGCCTTTGGCTAAGGCTGTTCTTGTGGAATTGGCAAAGTGATATTTGGAAGCCCATAGAGGGCTATGGTGAAAAAGGAAATATCTTCCGTTAAAAACTGTAAAGAAGCTTTCTGAGAAACTGCTTTGTGTTCTGTTAATTCATCTCACAGAGTTACAGCTTACCCTAAAGAACAATTTCGCTAAGACTCTTCTTATGGAATTGGCAAAGTGATATTTGGATGCCCACAGAGGGCTATGGTGAAAAAGGAAATATCTTCCGTTAAAAACTAGAAAGAAAACTTATGAGAAACTGCTTTGAGTTCTCTTATTTCATATCACAGAGTTACAGCTTTCCCTTCAAGAAGCCTTTCGCTAAGATTCTTATTGTGGAATTGGCAAAGTGATATTTGGAATCCCATAGAGGGCTATGGTGTAATGGAAATATCTTCCGTTCAAAACTGGAAAGAAGCTTTCTGAGAAACTGCTCTGTGTTCTGCTAATTCATCGCACAGAGTTACGTCTTTCCCTTAAAGAAGCCTTTCGCTAAGGCTGTTCTTGTGGAATTGGCAAAGTGATATTTGGAAGCCCATAGAGGGCTCTGGTCAAAAAGGAAATATCTTCTGTTAAAAACTGGAAAGAAGCTTTCTCAGAAACTGCTTTGTGTTCTGTTAATTCATCTCACAGAGTTACATCTTACGCTTCAAGAAGCCTTTCGCTAAGGCTGTTCTTGTGGAATTGACAAAGTAATATTTGGAAGCCCCTAGAGGGCTATGGTGAAAAAGGAAATAACTTTTGTTAAAAACTGGAAAGAAGCTTTCTGAGAAACTGCTTTGTGTTCTGTGAATTCATCCCACAGAGTTACAGCTTCTCCCTCAAGAAGCCTTTCACTAAGACTCTTTGTGAGGAATTTGCAAAGTGATATTTGGAAGCCCATAGAGGACTATGGTGAAAAAGGAAATATCTTCCTTTTAAAACTGGAAAGAAGCTTTATGAGAAACTGCTTTGAGTTCTGTTAATTCATCTCACAGAGTTACATCTTACGCTGCAAGAAGCCTTTCGCTAAGACTCTTCTTCTGGAATAGGCAAAGTGATATTTGGAATCCCATAGAGGACTATGGTGAAAAAGGAAATATCTTCCCTTAAAAACTGGAAAGAAGCTTTCTGAGAAACTGCTTTGTGTTCTGTTAATTCATCTCACAGTGTTACAGCTTACCCTAAAGAACAATTTCACTAAGACTCTTGTTATGGAATTGGCAAAGTGATATTTGGATGCCCACAGAGGGCTATGGTGAAAAAGGAAATATCTTCCGTTAAAAACTAGAAAGAAAATTTATGAGAAACTGCTTTGAGTTCTCTTATTTCATATCACAGAGTTACAGCTTTCCCTTCAAGAAGCCTTTCGCTAAGATTCTTATTGTGGAATTGGCAAAGTGATATTTGGAATCCCATAGAGGGCTATGGTGTAATGGAAATATCTTCCGTTCAAAACTGGAAAGAAGCTTTCTGAGAAACTGCTCTGTGTTCTGCTAATTCATCGCACAGAGTTACGTCTTTCCCTTAAAGAAGCCTTTCGCTAAGGCTGTTCTTGTGGAATTAGCAAAGTGATATTTGGAAGCCCATAGAGGCTATGGTGAAAAGGAAATATCTTCTGTTAAAAACTGGAAGAAGCTTTCTCAGAAACTGCTTTGTGTTCTGTTAATTCATCTCACAGAGTTACATCTTCCTTCAAGAAGCCTTTCGCTAAGGCTGTTCTTGTGGAATTGACAAAGTAATATTTGGAAGCCCCTAGAGGGCTATGGTGAAAAGGAAATAACTTTTGTTAAAAACTGGAAAGAAGCTTTCTGAGAAACTGCTTTGTGTTCTGTGAATTCATCCCACAGAGTTACAGCTTCTCCCTCAAGAAGCCTTTCACTAAGACTCTTTGTGAGGAATTTGCAAAGTGATATTTGGAAGCCCATAGAGGACTATGGTGAAAAAGGAAATATCTTCCTTTTAAAACTGGAAAGAAGCTTTATGAGAAACTGCTTTGAGTTCTGTTAATTCATCTCACAGAGTTACATCTTACGCTGCAAGAAGCCTTTCGCTAAGACTCTTCTTCTGGAATAGGCAAAGTGATATTTGGAATCCCATAGAGGACTATGGTGAAAAAGGAAATATCTTCCCTTAAAAACTGGAAAGAAGCTTTATGAGAAACTGCTTTGAGTTCTGTTAATTCATCTCACAGAGTTACACCTTTCTCTTCAAGAAGCCTTTGGCTAAGGCTGTTCTTGTGGAATTGGATGGAATTGGGAAAGTGATATTTGGAAGCCCATAGAGGGCTATGGTGAAAAAGGAAATATCTTCCGTTCAAAACTGGAAAGAAGCTTTCTGTGAAACTGCTCTGTGTTCTGTTAATTCATCTCACAGAGTTACATCTTTCCCTTCAGGAAGCTTTTCGCTAAGGCTGTTCTTGTGGAATTGGTAAAGTGATATTTGGAAGCCCATCGATCGCTACGGTGAAAAAGGAAATATCTTCCGTTCAAAACTAGAAAGAAGCATTCTAAGAAACTGCTCTGTGTTCTGTTAATTCATCTCACAGAGTTACATCTTTCACTTCATGACGCCTTTCGCTAAGGCTGTTCTTGTGGAATTGGCAAAGTGATATTTGGATGCCCTTAGAGGGCTATGGTGAAAAAGGAAATATCTTCCCTTAAAAACTGGAAAGAACCTTTCTGAGAAACTGCTTTGTGTTCTGTTAATTCATCTCACAGAGTTACAGCTTTCCCTAAAGAACACTTTCGCTAAGACTCTTCTTATGGAATTGGCAAAGTGATATTTGGATGCCCATAGAGGGCTATGGTGAAAAAGGAAATATCTTTCCTTAAAAACTGGAAAGAAGCTTTCTGAGAAACTGCTTTATGTTATCTTAATTCATCTCACAGAGTTACATCTTTCCCTTCAAGAAGCTTTTCGCTAAAGCTGTTCTTGTGGAATTGGCAAGGTGATATTTGGAAGCCCATAGAGGTCTATGGTGAAAAAGTAAATATCTTCCGTTCAAAACAGGAAAGAAGCTTTCTGAGAAACTGCTCTGTGTTCTGTTAATTCATCTCACAGAGTTACATCTTTCTCTTCAAGAAGCCTTTCGCTAAGGTGTTCTTGTGGAATTGGATGGAATTGGGAAAGTGATATTTGGAAGCCCATAGAGGGCTATCTTGAAAAAGGAAATATCTTCCGTTCAAACCTGGAAAGAAGCTTTCTGAGAAACTGCTCTGTGTTCTGTTAATTCATCTCACAGAGTTACATCTTTTCCTTCAAGAAGCCGTTCACTAAGGCTGTTCTTGTGGAATTGGCAAAGTGATATTTGGAAGCCCATAGAGGGCTGAGGTGAAAAAGGAAATATCTTCCGTTCAAAACTGGAAAGAAACTTTCTGAGAAACTGCTTAGTGTTCTGTTAATTCATCTCACAGAGTTACATCTTTCCTTCAAGAAGCCTTTCGCTAAGGCTGTTCTTGTGGAATTGGCAAAGGATATTTGGAAGCCCATAGAGGACTATGGTGAAAAGGAAATATCTTCCGTTCAAACCTGGAAAGAAGCTTTCTGAGAAACTGCTCTGTGTTCTGTTAATTCATCTCACAGAGTTACATCTTTCCTTCAAGAAGCCGTTCACTAAGGCTGTTCTTGTGGAATTGGCAAAGGATATTTGGAAGCCCATCGAGGGCTATGGTGAAAAAATATCTTCCGTTCAAAACTGGAAAGAAGCTTTCTGAGAAACTGCTCTGTGTTCTGTTACTTCATCTCACAGAGTTACACCTTTCTCTTCAAGAAGCCTTTCGCTAAGGCTGTTCTTGTGGAATTGGATGGAATTGGAAAGTGATATTTGGAAGCCCATAGAGGGCTATGGTGAAAAAGTAAATATCTTCCGTTAAAAACTGGAAAGAAGCTTTCTGAGAAACTGCTCTGTGTTCTGTTAATTCATCTCACAGGTTACATCTTTCCTTCAAGAAGCCTTTCGCTAAGGCTGTTCTTGTGGAATTGGCAAAGTGATATTTGGAAGCCCATAGAGGCTATGGTGAAAAAGGAAATATCTTCCGTTAAAAACTGGAAAGAAGCTTTCTGAGAAACTGCTTTGAGTTCTGTTAATTCATCTCAGAGAGTTACATCTTTCCTTCAAAGCCTTTCGCTAAGACTCTTCTTGTGGAATTGGCAAGTGATATTTGGATGCCCATAGAGGGCTACGGTGAAAAAGGAAATATCTTCCGTTAAAACTGTAAAGAAGCTTTCTGAGAAACTGCTTTGTGTTCTCTTAATTCATCTCACAGAGTTACATCTTACGCTTCAAGAAGCCTTTCGCTAAGCTGTTCTTGTGGAATTAGCAAAGTGATATTTGGAAGCCCATAGAGGGCTATGGTCAAAAAGGAAATATCTTCCGTTAAAAACTGGAAAGAAGCTTTCTGAGAAACTGCTTTGAGTTCTGTTAATTCATCTCACAGGTTACATCTTTCCTTCAAGAAGCCTTTCGCTAAGACTCTTCTTGTGGAATTGGCAAAGTGATATTTGGATGCCCATAGAGGCTATGGTGAAAAAGGAAATATCTTCCGTTAAAACTGGAAGAAGCTTTCTGAGAAACTGCTTTGTGTTCTCTTAATTCATCTCACAGAGTTACATCTTTCCTTCAAGAAGCCTTTCGCTAAGGCTGTTCTTGTGGAATTGGCAAAGTGATATTTGGAAGCCCATAGAGGCTATGGTGAAAAAGGAAATATCTTCTGTTAAAAACTGAAAGAAGCTTTCTGAGAAACTGCTCTGTGTTCTGTTAATTCATCTCACAGAGTTACATCTTTCCCTTCAAGAAGCCTTTGGCTAAGGCTGTTCTTGTGGAATTGGCAAAGTGATATTTGGAAGCCCATAGAGGGCTATGGTGAAAAAGGAAATATCTTCTATTAAAAACTGGAAAGAAGCTTTCTGAGAAACTGCTTTGTGTTCTGTGAATTCATCTGACAGAATTACAGCTTTCCTCAAGAAGCCTTTCACTAAGACTGTTCTTGTGGAATTTGCAAAGTGATATTTGGAAGCCCATAGAGGGCTATGGTGAGAAAGGAAATATCTTCCGTTGAAAACTGGAAAGAAGCTTTCTGAGAAACTGCTTTGTGTTCTGTTAATTCAACTCACAGAGTTACAGCTTTCCTTCAAGAAGCCTTTCTCTAAGACTGTTCTTGTGGAATTTGCAAAGTGATATTTGGAAGCCCATAGAGGGCTATGGTGAAAAAGGAAATATCTTCCGTTAAAACTGGAAAGAAGCTTTCGAGAAACTGCTTTGTGTTCTGTTAATTCATCTCACAGAGTTACATCTTTCCTTCAGAAGCCTTTCGCTAAGGCTGTTCTTGTGGAATTGGCAAAGTGATATTTGGAAGCCCATAGAGGCTATGGTGAAAAGGAAATATCTTCCTTAAAACTGGAAAGAAGCTTTCTGAGAAACTGCTTTGTGTTCTGTTAATTCATCTCACAGAGTTACAGCTTTCCTAAGAAGCCTTTCGCTAAGACTCTTCTTATGGAATTGGCAAAGTGATATTTGGATGCCCATAGAGGGCTATGGTGAAAAAGGAAATATCTTCCTTAAAACTGGAAAAAGCTTTCTGAGAAACTGCTTTGTGTTCTCTTAATTCATCTCACAGAGTTACATCTTTCCTTCAAGAAGCTTTTCGCTAAGGCTGTTCTTGTGGAATTGGCAAAGTGATATTTGGATGCCCATAGAGGGCTATGGTGAAAAAGGAAATATCTTCCGTTAAAACTGGAAAAAGCTTTCTGAGAAACTGCTTTGTGTTCTGTTAATTCATCTCTCTGAGTTACATCTTCGCTTCAAGAAGCCTTTCGCTAAGTCTGTTCTTGTGGAATTGGCAAAGTGATATTTGGAAGCCCATAGAGGCTATGGTGAAAAAGGAAATATCTTCCGTTAAAAACTGGCAAGAAGCTTTCTGAGAAACTGTTTGTGTTCTGTTAATTCATCTCACTGAGTTACAGCTTTTCCCTAAAGAACACTTTCGCTAAGACTCTTCTTGTGGAATTGGCAAAGTGATATTTGGATGCCCATAGAGGGCTATGGTGAAAAAGGAAATATCTTCCTTAAAACTGGAAAGAAGCTTTCTGAGAAACTGCTTTATGTTATCTTAATTCATCTCACAGAGTTACATCTTTCCCTTCAAGAAGCTTTTCGCTAAGCTGTTCTTGTGGAATTGGCAAGTGATATTTGGAAGCCCATAGGGCTATGGTGAAAAAGTAAATATCTTCCGTTCAAAACTGGAAAGAAGCTTTCTGAGAAACTGCTCTGTGTTCTGTTAATTCATCTCACAGGTTACATCTTTCTCTTCAAGAAGCCTTTCGCTAAGGCTGTTCTTGTGGAATTGGATGGAATTGGGAAAGTGATATTTGGAAGCCCATAGAGGCTATGGTGAAAAAGGAAATATCTTCCGTTCAAACCTGGAAAGAAGCTTTCTGAGAAACTGCTCTGTGTTCTGTTAATTCATCTCACAGAGTTACATCTTTCCTTCAAGAAGCCTTTCACTAAGGCTGTTCTTGTGGAATTGGCAAAGTGATATTTGGAAGCCCATAGGGCTATGGTGAAAAAGGAAATATCTTCCGTTCAAAACTGGAAAGAAGCTTTCTGAGAAACTGCTTAGTGTTCTGTTAATTCATCTCACAGAGTTACATCTTTCCCTTCAAGAAGCCTTTCGCTAAGGCTGTTCTTGTGGAATTAGCAAAGTGATATTTGGAAGCCCATAGAGGCTATGGTGAAAAAGGAAATATCTTCCGTTCAAACCTGGAAAGAAGCTTTCTGAGAAACTGCTCTGTGTTCTGTTAATTCATCTCACAGAGTTACATCTTTCCTTCAAGAAGCCTTCGCTAAGGCTGTTCTTGTGGAATTAGCAAAGTGATATTTGGAAGCCCATAGAGGGCTATGGTGAAAAAGGAAATATCTTCCGTTCAAAACTGGAAAGAAGCTTTCTGAGAAACTGCTCTGTGTTCTGTTACTTCATCTCACAGAGTTACAACTTTCTCTTCAAGAAGCCTTTCACTAAGACTGTTCTTGTGGAATTGGATGGAATTGGGAAAGTGATATTTGGAAGCCCATAGAGGCTATGGTGAAAAAAATATCTTCTGTTAAAAACTGAAAGAAGCTTTCTGAGAAACTGCTCTGTGTTCTGTTAATTCATCTCACAGAGTTACATCTTTCCTTCAAGAAGCCTTTGGCTAAGGCTGTTCTTGTGGAATTGCAAAGTGATATTTGGAAGCCCATAGAGGCTATGGTGAAAAGGAAATATCTTCTATTAAAAACTGGAAAGAAGCTTTCTGAGAAACTGCTTTGTATTCTGTGAATTCATCTCACAGAGTTACAGCTTTCCCTCAAGAAGCCTTTCACTAAGACTCTTCTTGTGGAATTTGCAAAGTGATATTTGGAAGCCCATAGAGGGCTATGGTGAAAAGGAAATATCTTCCGTTGAAAACTGGAAAGAAGCTTTCTGAGAAACTGCTTTGTGTTCTGTTAATTCATCTCACAGAGTTACAGCTTTCCTTCAAGAAGCCTTTCTCTAAGACTGTTCTTGTGGAATTTGCAAAGTGATATTTGGAAGCCCATAGAGGGCTACGGTGAAAAGGAAATATCTTCCGTTAAAAACTGTAAAGAAGCTTTCCGAGAAACTGCTTTGTGTTCTGTTAATTCATCTCACAGAGTTACATCTTTCCCTTCGAGAAGCCTTTCGCTAAGGCTGTTCTTGTGGAATTGGCAAAGTGATATTTGGAAGCCCATAGAGGGCTATGGTGAGAAAGGAAATATCTTCCTTAAAACTGGAAAGAAGCTTTCTGAGAAACTGTTTGTGTTCTGTTAATTCATCTCACAGAGTTAGAGCTTTCCCTAAAGAACACTTTTGCTAAGACTCTTCTTATGGAATTGGCAAAGTGATATTTGGATGCCCATAGAGGGCTATGGTGAAAAAGGAAATATCTTTCCTTAAAAACTGGAAAGAAGCTTTCTGAGAAACTGCTTTGTGTTCTCTTAATTCATCTCACAGAGTTACATCTTTCCCTTCAAGAAGCTTTACGCTAACGCTGTTCTTGTGGAATTGGCTAGGTGATATTTGGATGCCCATAGAGGGCTATGGTGAAAAAGGAAATATCTTCCGTTAAAAACTGGAAAAAAGCTTTCTGAGAATCTGCTTTGTGTTCGGTTAATTCATCTCTCTGAGTTACATCTTACGCTTCAAGAAGCCTTTCGCTAAGTCTGTTCTTGTGGAATTGGCAAAGTGATATTTGGAAGCCTATAGAGGGCTATCGTCAAAAAGGAAATATCTTCTGTTAAAAACTGGCAAGAAGCTTTCTGAGAAACTGTTTGTGTTCTGTTAATTCATCTCACTGAGTTAGAGCTTTCCGTAAAGAACACTTTCGCTAAGACTCTTCTTATGGAATTGGCAAAGTGATATTTGGATGCCCATAGAGGGCTATGGTGAAAAAGGAAATATCTTCCGTTAAAAACTAGAAAGAAACTTTATGAGAAACTGCTCTGAGTTCTCTTATTTCATATCACAGAGTTACAGCTTTCCCTTCAAGAAGCCTTTCGCTAAGATTCTTCTTGTGGAATTGGCAAAGTGATATTTGGAATCCCATAGAGGGCTATGGTGAAATGGAAATATCTTCCGTTCAAAACCGTAAAGAAGCTTTCTGAGAAACTGCTCTGTGTTCTGTTAATTCATCTCACAGAGTTACATCTTTCCCTTCAAGAATCCTTTCGATAAGGCTGTTCTTGTGGAATTGGCAAAGTGATATTTGGAAGCCCATAGAGGGCTATGGTGAAAAGGGAAATATCTTTCGTTTAAAACTGGAAAGAAGCTTTCTGAGAAACTGCTTTGTGTTCTGTGAATTCATCTCACAGAGTTACATCTTACGATTCAAGAAGCCTTTCGCTAAGGCTGTTCTAGTGGAATTGGCAAAGTGATATTTGGAAGCCTTTAGACGGCTATGGTCAAAAACGAAATATCTTCTGTTAAAAACTAGAAAGAAGCTTTCTCAGAAACTGCTTTGTGTTCTGTTAATTCTTATCACAGAGTTAGAGCTTTCCCCTGAAGAACCCTTTCGCTAACACTTTTCTTATGAAATTGGCAAAGTGATATTTGGATGCCCATAGAGGGCTATGGTGAAAAAGGAAATATCTTCCGTTAAAAACTAGAAAGAAGCTTTATGAGAAACTGCTTTGAGTTGCCTTAATTCATCTCACAGAGTTAGAGCTTTCCCTTCAAGAAGCCTTTCGCTAAGACTCTTCTTGTGGAATTGGCAAAGTGATATTTGGAATCCCATAGAGGACTATGGTGAAAAAGGAAATATCTTCCGTTCAAAACTGGAAAGAAGCTTTCTGAGAAACTGATCTGTGTTCTGTTAATTCATCCCACAGAGTTACAGCTTTCCCTTCAAGAAGCCTTTCGATAAGACTCTTCTTGTGGAATTGGCAAAGTGATATTTGGAAGCCCATAGAGGACTATGGTGAAAAAATATCTTCCGTTAAAAACTGGAAAGAAGCTTTCTGAGAAACTGCTTTGTGTTCTGTGAATTCATCTCACAGAGTTACAGCTTTCCCTCAAGAAGCCTTTCACTAAGACTGTTTGTGAGGAATTTGCAAAGTGATATTTGGAAGCCCATAGAGGCTATGGTGAAAAGGAAATATCTTCGTTAAAAACTGGAAAGAAGCTTTCTGAGAAACTGCTTTGTGTTCTGTTAATTCATCTCACAGGTTACAGCTTTCCTTCAAGAAGCTTTCGCTAAGACCCTTCTTGTGGAATTGGCAAAGTGATATTTGGATGCCCATAGAGGGCTATGGTGAAAAAAGGATATATCTTCCGTTAAAAATTGTAAAGAAGCTTTCTGAGAAACTGCTTTGTGTTCTGTTAATTCATCTCACAGAGTTACATCTTTCCTTCAAAGCCTTTCGCTAAGGCTGTTCTTGTGGAATTAGCAAAGTGATATTTGGAAGCCCATAGAGGCTATGGTGAAAAAGGAAATATCTTCCGTTAAAAACTGGAAGAAGCTTTCTGAGAAACTGCTCTGTGTTCTGTTACTTCATCTCACAGAGTTACATCTTTCCCTTCAAGAAGCCTTTCGCTAAGGCTGTTCTTGTGGAATTGGCAAAGTGATATTTGGAAGCCCATAGAGGGCTATGGTGAAAAAGGAAATATCTTCCATTCAAAACTGCAAAGAAGCTTTCTGAGAAACTGCTTTGTGTTCTGTTCATTTACCTCACAGAGTTACAGCTTTCCCTTCAAGAAGCGTTTCGCTAAGACTCTTCTTGTGCAAATGGCAAAGTGATATTTAGAAGCCCATAGAGGGCTATGGTAAAAAAGGAAAATATCTTTCGTTAAAAACTGGAAAGAAGCTTTATGAGAAACTGCTTTGTGTTCTGTGAATTCATCTCACAGAGTTACATCTTTCCCTTCAAGAAGCCTTTCGCTAAGACTCTTCTTGTGGAATTGGCAAAGTGGTATTTGGAAGCCCTTAGAGGGCTATGGTGAAAAAGAAAATATCTTCTCTTAAAAACTGGAAACAAGCTTTCTGAGAAACTGCTCTGTGTTCTGTTAATTCATCCCACAGAGTTACATCTTTCCCTTCAAGAAGCCTTTGGCTAAGGCTGTTCTTGTGGAATTGGCAAAGTGATATTTGGAAGCCCATAGAGGGCTATGGTGAAAAAGGAAATATCTTCCGTTAAAAACTGGAAAGAAGCTTTCTGAGAAACTGCTTTGTGTTCTGTTAACTCATCTCACAGAGTTACAGCTTACCCTAAAGAACAATTTCGCTAAGACTCTTCTTATGGAATTGGCAAAGTGATATTTGGATGCCCACAGAGGGCTATGGTGAAAAAGGAAATATCTTCCGTTAAAAACTAGAAAACTTATGAGAAACTGCTTTGAGTTCTCTTGTTCATATCACAGAGTTACAGCTTTCCTTCAAGAAGCCTTTCGCTAAGATTCTTATTGTGGAATTGGCAAAGTGATATTTGGAATCCCATAGAGGGCTATGGTGTAATGGAAATATCTTCCGTTCAAAACTGGAAAGAAACTTTCTGAGAAACTGCTCTGTGTTCTGCTAATTCATCGCACAGAATTACATCTTTCCTTCAAGAAGCCTTTTGCTAAGGCTGTTCTTGTGGAATTGGATGGAATTGGAAAGTGATATTTGGAAGCCCATAGAGGCTATGGTGAAAAAATATCTTCTGTTAAAAACTGGAAAGAAGCTTTCTCAGAAACTGCTTTGTGTTCTGTTAATTCATCTCACAGTTACATCTTACGCTTCAAGAAGCCTTCGCTAAGGCTGTTCTTGTGGAATTGACAAAGTGATATTTGGAAGCCCTAGAGGGCTATGGTGAAAAAGGAAATAACTTTTGTTAAAAACTGGAAAGAAGCTTTCTGAGAAACTGCTTTGTGTTCTGTTAATTCATCTCACAGAGTTACAGCTTCTCCCTCAAGAAGCCTTTCACTAAGACTCTTTGTGAGGAATTTGCAAAGTGATATTTGGAAGCCCATAGAGGACTATGGTGAAAAAGGAAATATCTTCCTTTTAAAACTGGAAAGAAGCTTTATGAGAAACTGCTTTGAGTTCTGTTAATTCATCTCACAGAGTTACATCTTACGCTGCAAGAAGCCTTTCGCTAAGACTCTTCTTCTGGAATAGGCAAAGTGATATTTGGAATCCCATAGAGGACTATGGTGAAAAAGGAAATATCTTCCCTTAAAAACTGGAAAGAAGCTTTATGAGAAACTGCTTTGAGTTCTGTTAATTCATCTCACAGATTTACACCTTTCTCTTCAAGAAGCCTTTGGCTAAGGCTGTTCTTGTGGAATTGGATGGAATTGGGAAAGTGATATTTGGAAGCCTATAGAGGGCTATGGTGAAAAAGGAAATATCTTCCGTTCAAAACTGGAAAGAAGCTTTCTGTGAAACTGCTCTGTGTTCTGTTAATTCATCTCACAGAGTTACATCTTTCCCTTCAGGAAGCTTTTCGCTAAGGCTGTTCTTGTGGAATTGGTAAAGTGATATTTGGAAGCCCATCGATCGCTACGGTGAAAAAGGAAATATCTTCCGTTCAAAACAAGAAAGAAGCTTTCTAAGAATCTGCTCTGTGTTCTGTTAATTCATCTCACAGAGTTAAATCTTTCACTTCATGACGCCTTTCGCTAAGGCTGTTCTTGTGGAATTGGCAAAGTGATATTTGGATGCCCTTAGAGGGCTATGGTGAAAAAGGAAATATCTTCCTTAAAACTGGAAGAAGCTTTCTGAGAAACTGCTTTGTGTTCTGTTAATTCATCTCACAGGTTACAGCTTTCCCTAAAGAACACTTTCGCTAAGACTCTTCTTATGGAATTGGCAAAGTGATATTTGGATGCCCATAGAGGGCTATGGTGAAAAGGAAATATCTTCCTTAAAACTGGAAAGAAGCTTTCTGAGAAACTGCTTTATGTTATCTTAATTCATCTAACAGAGTTACATCTTTCCTTCAAGAAGCTTTTCGCTAAAGCTGTTCTTGTGGAATTAGCAAAGTGATATTTGGAAGCCCATAGAGGGCTATGGTGAAAAGAAATATCTTCCGTTCAAAACAGGAAAGAAGCTTTCTGAGAAACTGCTCTGTGTTCTGTTAATTCATCTCACAGAGTTACATCTTTCTCTTCAAAGCCTTTCGCTAAGGTGTTCTTGTGGAATTGGATGGAATTGGAAAGTGATATTTGGAAGCCCATAGAGGCTATGGTGAAAAAGGAAATATCTTCCGTTCAAACCTGGAAAGAAGCTTTCTGAGAAACTGCTCTGTGTTCTGTTAATTCATCTCACAGAGTTACATCTTTCCTTCAAAGCCGTTCACTAAGGCTGTTCTTGTGGAATTGGCAAAGTGATATTTGGAAGCCCATAGAGGCTGAGGTGAAAAAGGAAATATCTTCCGTTCAAAACTGGAAAGAAACATTCTGAGAAACTGCTTAGTGTTCTGTTAATTCATCTCACAGAGTTACATCTTTCCCTACAGGAAGCCGTTCGCTAAGGCTGTTCTTGTGGAATTGGCAAAGGGATATTTGGAAGCCCATAGAGGACTAAGGTGAAAAAGGAAATATCTTCCGTTCAAACCTGGAAAGAAGCTTTCTGAGAAACTGCTCTGTGTTCTGTTAATTCATCTCACAGAGTTACATCTTTTCCTTCAAGAAGCCGTTCACTAAGGCTGTTCTTGTGGAATTGGCAAAGTGATATTTGGAAGCCCATCGAGGGCTATGGTGAAAAAGGAAATATCTTCCGTTCAAAACTGGAAAGAAGCTTTCTGAGAAACTGCTCTGTGTTCTGTTACTTCATCTCACAGAGTTACAACTTTCTCTTCAAGAAGCCTTTCGCTAAGGCTATTCTTGTGGAATTGGATGGAATTGGGAAAGTGATATTTGGAAGCCCATAGAGGGCTATGGTGAAAAAGAAAATATCTTCTGTTAAAAACTGAAAAGAAGCTTTCTGAGAAACTGCTCTGTGTTCTGTTAATTCATCTCACAGAGTTACATATTTCCCTTTAAGAAGCCTTTCGCTAAGGCTGTTCTTGTGGAATTGGCAAAGTGATATTTGGAAGCCCATAGAGGGCTATGGTCAACAAGGAAATATCTTCCGTTAGAAACTGGAAAGAAGCTTTCTGAGAAACTGCTTTGGGTTCTGTTAATTCATCTCACAGAGTTACATCTTTCCCTTCAAGAAGCCTTTCGCTAAGACCCTTCTTGTGGAATTGGCAAAGTAATATTTGGTTGCCCTTAGAGGCTACAGTGAAAAGGAAATATCTTCCGTTAAAAATTGTAAAGAAGCTTTCTGAGAAACTGCTTTGTGTTCTCTTAATTCATCTCACAGAGTAACATCTTACGCTTCAAGAAGAATTTCGCTAAGGCTGTTCTTGTGGAATTGGTAAAGTGATATTGGAAGCCCATAGAGGGCTATGGTGAAAAAGAAAATATCTTCTGTTAAAAACTGAAAAGAAGCTTTCTGAGAAACTGCTCTGTGTTCTGTTAATTCATCTCACAGAGTTACATCTTTCCCTTCAAGAAGCCTTTGGCTAAGGCTGTTCTTGTGGAATTGGCAAAGTGATATTTGGAAGCCCGTAGAGGGCTATGGTGAAAAAGGAAATATCTTCTATTAAAAACTGGAAAGAAGCTTTCTGAGAAACTGCTTTGTGTTCTGTGAATTCATCTGACAGAATTACAGCTTTTCCTCAAGAAGCCTTTCACTAAGACTGTTCTTGTGGAATTTGCAAAGTGATATTTGGAAGCCCATAGAGGCTATGGTGAGAAAGGAAATATCTTCCGTTGAAAACTGGAAAGAAGCTTTCGAAGAAACTGCTTTGTGTTCTGTTAATTCAACTCACAGAGTTACAGCTTTTCCTCAAGAAGCCTTTCTCTAAGACTGTTCTTGTGGAATTTGCAAAGTGATATTTGGAAGCCCATAGAGGGCTAAGGTGAAAAGGAAATATCTTCCGTTAAAAACTGTAAAGAAGCTTTCTGAAACTGCTTTGTGTTCTGTTAATTCATCTCACAGAGTTACATCTTTCCCTTCGAGAAGCCTTTCGCTAAGGCTGTTCTTGTGGAATTGGCAAAGTGATATTTGGAAGCCCATAGAGGGCTATGGTGAGAAAGGAAATATCTTCCGTTAAAAACTGGAAAGAAGCTTTCTGAGAAACTGTTTGTGTTCTGTTAATTCATCTCACAGAGTTACATCTTTCCTAAAGAACACTTTTGCTAAGACTCTTCTTATGGAATTGGCAAAGTGATATTTGGATGCCCATAGAGGGCTATGGTGAAAAAAATATCTTCCTTAAAAACTGGAAAGAAGCTTTCTGAGAAACTGTTTGTGTTCTGTTAATTCATCTCACAGAGTTAGAGCTTTCCCTAAAGAACACTTTTGCTAAGACTCTTCTTATGGAATTGGCAAAGTGATATTTGGATGCCCATAGAGGCTATGGTGAAAAAAATATCTTCCTTAAAAACTGGAAAAAGCTTTCTGAGAAATTGCTTTGTGTTCTCTTAATTCATCTCACAGGTTACATCTTTCCCTACAAGAAGCTTTCGCTAAGCTGTTCTTGTGGAATTAGCAAAGT
The DNA here is from genome assembly GCA_023783455.1 of Erythrocebus patas. Classification (NCBI taxonomy): domain Eukaryota; kingdom Metazoa; phylum Chordata; class Mammalia; order Primates; family Cercopithecidae; genus Erythrocebus; species Erythrocebus patas. The sequence goes on from JAKFHT010000426.1 coordinate 43,973, forward strand.
GATATTTGGATGCCCATAGAGGCTATGGTGAAAAAAATATCTTCCGTTAAAAACTGGAAAAAGCTTTCTGAGAAACTGTTTGTGTTCTGTTAATTCATCTCTCTGAGTTACATCTTTCCTTCAAAAAGCCTTTCGCTAAGTCTGTTCTTGTGGAATTGGCAAAGTGATATTTGGAAGCCCATAGAGGGCTATGGTGAAAAGGAAATATCTTCTGTTAAAAACTGGCAGAAGCTTTCTGAAACTGCTTTGTGTTCTGTTAATTCATCTCACAGAGTTACAGCTTTCCTCAAGAAGCCTTTCGCTAAGACTCTTCTTGTGGAATTGGCAAAGTGATATTTGGATGCCCATAGATGGCTATGGTGAAAAGGAAATATCTTCCGTTCAAAACTGGAAAGAAGCTTTATGAGAAACTGCTCTGAGTTCTCTTATTTCATATCACAGAGTTACAGCTTTCCTTCAAAGCCTTTCGCTAAGATTCTTCTTGTGGAATTGGCAAAGTGATATTTGGAAGCCCATAGAGGGCTATGGTGAAATGGAAATATCTTCCGTTCAAAACTGGAAAAAGCTTTCTGAGAAACTGCTCTGTGTTCTGTTAATTCATCTCACAGAGTTACATCTTTCCTTCAAGAAGCCTTTCGCTAAGGCTGTTCTTGTGGAATTAGCAAAGTGATATTTGGAAGCCCATAGAGGGCTATGGTGAAAAGGAAATATCTTCTGTTAAAAACTGGAAAAAGCTTTCTGAGAAACTGCTTTGTGTTCTGTTAATTCATCTCACAGAGTTACATCTTGCTTCAAGAAGCCTTTCGCTAAGGCTGTTCTTGTGGAATTGGCAAAGTGATATTTGGAAGCCCATAGGGCTATGGTGAAAAGGAAATATCTTCCGTTCAAAACTGGAAAGAAGCTTTGTGAGAAACTGCTGTGTGTTCTGTTAATTCATCTCACAGAGTTACATCTTTCCCTTCAAGAAGCCTTCGCTAAGGCTGTTCTTGTGGAATTAACAAAGTGATATTTGGAAGCCCATAGAGGGCTATGGTGAAAAGGAAATTTCTTCCCTTAAAAACTGGAAAGAAGCTTTCTGAGAAACTGCTTTGTGTTCTGTTAATTCATCTCACACAGTTACAGCTTTCCCTAAAGAACACTTTTGCTAAGACTCTTCTTATGGAATTAGAAAAGTTATATTTGGATGCCCATAGAGGCTATGGTGAAAAGGAAATATCTTCCTTAAAAACTGGAAAAAGCTTTCTGAGAAACTGCTTTGTGTTCTCTTAATCCATCTCACAGAGTTACATCTTTCCTTCAGAAGCTTTTGCTAAAGCTGTTCTTGTGGAATTGACAAAGTGATATTTGGAAGCCCATAGAGGGCTATGGTGAGAAAGGAAATATCTTCCGTTCAAAACTGGAAAGAAGCTTTGTGAGAAACTGCTGTGTGTTCTGTTAATTCATCTCACAGAGTTACATCTTACCTTCAAGAACAGCCTTCGCTAAGGCTGTTCTTGTGGAATTAACAAAGTGATATTTGGAAGCCCATAGAGGGCTATGGTGAAAAAGGAAATTTCTTCCCTTAAAAACTGGAAAGAAGCTTTCTGAGAAACTGCTTTGTGTTCTGTTAATTCATCTCACACAGTTACAGCTTTCCCTTCAAGAAGCCTTTCACTAAGACTCTTCTTATGGAATTAGAAAAGTTATATTTGGATGCCCATAGAGGCTATGGTGAAAAAGGAAATATCTTTCCTTGAAAACTGGAAAAAGCTTTCTGAGAAACTGCTTTGTGTTCTCTTAATCCATCTCACAGAGTTACATCTTTCCTTCAGAAGCTTTTGCTAAAGCTGTTCTTGTGGAATTGACAAAGTGATATTTGGAAGCCCATAGAGGGCTATGGTGAGAAAGGAAATATCTTCCGTTCAAAACTGGAAAGAAGCTTTGTGAGAAACTGCTGTGTGTTCTGTTAATTCATCTCACAGAGTTACATCTTACGCTTCAAGAACAGCCTTTCGCTAAGGCTGTTCTTGTGGAATTGGCAAAGTGATATTTGGAAGCCCATAGAGGGCTATGGTGAAAAAGGAAATTTCTTCCCTTAAAAACTGGAAAGAAGCTTTCTGAGAAACTGCTTTGTGTTCTGTTAATTCATCTCACACAGTTACAGCTTTCCCTAAAGAACACTTTCACTACGACTCTTCTTATGGAATTAGAAAAGTTATATTTGGATGCCCATAGAGGGCTATGGTGAAAAAGGAAATATCTTTCCTTGAAAACTGGAAAGAAGCTTTCTGAGAAACTGCTTTGTGTTCTCTTAATCCATCTCACAGGTTACATCTTTCCTTCAGAAGCTTTTGCTAAAGCTGTTCTTGTGGAATTAACAAAGTGATATTTGGAAGCCCTTAGAGGCTATGGTGAAAAAGGAAATATATTCCGTTAAAAACTGGAAAGAAGCTTTATGAGAAACTGCTTTGAGTTCTGTTAATTCATCTCACAGAGTTACATCTTTCCTTCAAGAAGCCTTTCGCTAAGACTCTTTTTGGGAATAGGAAAAGTGATATTTGGAATCGCATAGAGGACTATGGTGAAAAGAAATATCTTCCGTTAAAAACTGGAAAGAAGCTTTCTGAGAAACTGCTCTGTGTTCTGTTAATTCATCTCACAGGTTACATCTTTCCCTTCAAAGCCTTTCGCTAAGGCTGTTCTTGTGGAATTGGATGGAATTGGTAAAGTGATATTTGGAAGCCCATGAGGGCTATGGTGAAAAAGGAAATATCTTCCGTTCAAAACTGGAAAGAAGCTTTCTGAGAAACTGCTCTGTGTTCTGTTAATTCATCTCACAGAGTTACATCTTTCCCTTCATGCGCCTTCGCTAAGGCTGTTCTTGTGGAATTAGCAAAGTGATATTTGGAAGCCCATAGGGCTATGGTGAAAAAGGAAATATCTTCCTTAAAAACTGGAAAGAACCTTTCTGAGAAACTGCTTTGTGTTCTGTTAATTCATCTCACAGAGTTACATCTTTTCCTTCAAGAAGCCGTTCACTAAGGCTGTTCTTGTGGAATTGGCAAAGTGATATTTGGAAGCCCATAGAGGGCTGAGGTGAAAAAGGAAATATCTTCCGTTCAAAACTGGAAAGAAGCATTCTGAGAAACTGCTTAGTGTTCTGTTAATTCATCTCACAGAGTTACATCTTTCCCTACAGGAAGCCGTTCGCTAAGGCTGTTCTTGTGGAATTGGCAAAGGGATATTTGGAAGCCCATAGAGGGCTACGGTGAAAAAGGAAATATCTTCCGTTCAAACCTGGAAAGAAGCTTTCTGAGAAACTGCTCTGTGTTCTGTTAATTCATCTCACAGAGTTACATCTTTTCCTTCAAGAAGCCGTTCACTAAGGCTGTTCTTGTGGAATTGGCAAAGTGATATTTGGAAGCCCATCGAGGGCTATGGTGAAAAAGGAAATATCTTCCGTTCAAAACTGGAAAGAAGCTTTCTGAGAAACTGCTCTGTGTTCTGTTACTTCATCTCACAGAGTTACAACTTTCTCTTCAAGAAGCCTTTCGCTAAGGCTATTCTTGTGGAATTGGATGGAATTGGGAAAGTGATATTTGGAAGCCCATAGAGGCTATGGTGAAAAAAATATCTTCTGTTAAAACTGAAAAGAAGGTTTCTGAGAAACTGCTCTGTGTTCTGTTAATTCATCTCACAGGTTACATCTTTCCCTTCAAAGCCTTTGGCTAAGGCTGTTCTTGTGGAATTGGCAAAGTGATATTTGGAAGCCCATAGAGGGCTATGGTGAAAAGGAAATATCTTCTATTAAAAACTGGAAAGAAGCTTTCTGAGAAACTGCTTTGTGTTCTGTGAATTCATCTGACAGAATTACAGCTTTCCCTCAAGAGCCTTTCACTAAGACTCTTCTTGTGGAATTGCAAAGTGATATTTGGAAGCCCATAGGGCTATGGTGAGAAAGGAAATATCTTCCGTTGAAAACTGGAAAAAGCTTTCTGAGAAACTGCTTTGTGTTCTGTTAATTCATCTCACAGAGTTACATCTTTCCTTCAAGAAGCCTTTCACTAAGACTGTTCTTGTGGAATTGGCAAAGTGATATTTGGAAGCCCATAGAGGGCTATGGTGAGAAAGGAAATATCTTCCTTAAAACTGGAAAAAGCTTTCTGAGAAACTGTTTGTGTTCTGTTAATTCATCTCACAGAGTTAGAGCTTTCCCTAAAGAACACTTTTGCTAAGACTCTTCTTATGGAATTGGCAAAGTGATATTTGGATGCCCATAGAGGGCTATGGTGAAAAAGGAAATATCTTTCCTTAAAAACTGGAAAGAAGCTTTCTGAGAAACTGCTTTGTGTTCTCTTAATTCATCTCACAGAGTTATATCTTTCCCTTCAAGAAGCTTTACGCTAACGCTGTTCTTGTGGAATTGGCTAGGTGATATTTGGATGCCCATAGAGGGCTATGGTGAAAAAGGAAATATCTTCCGTTAAAAACTGGAAAAAAGCTTTCTGAGAATCTGCTTTGTGTTCGGTTAATTCATCTCTCTGAGTTACATCTTACGCTTCAAGAAGCCTTTCGCTAAGTCTGTTCTTGTGGATTTGGCAAAGTGATATTTGGAAGCCTATAGAGGGCTATCGTCAAAAAGGAAATATCTTCTGTTAAAAACTGGCAAGAAGCTTTCTCAGAAACTGCTTTGTGTTCTGTTAATTCATCTCACAGAGTTAGAGCTTTCCCCTAAAAAACCCTTTCGCTAATACTTTTCTTATGGAATTGGCAAAGTGATACTTGGATGCCCATAGAGGGCTATGGTGAAAAAGGAAATATCTTCCGTTAAAAACTAGAAAGAAACTTTATGAGAAACTGCTCTGAGTTCTCTTATTTCATATCACAGAGTTACAGCTTTCCCTTCAAGAAGCCTTTCGCTAAGATTCTTCTTGTGGAATTGGCAAAGTGATATTTGGAATCCCATAGAGGGCTATGGTGAAATGGAAATATCTTCCGTTCAAAACCGTAAAGAAGCTTTCTGAGAAACTGCTCTGTGTTCTGTTAATTCATCTCACAGAGTTACATCTTTCCCTTCAAGAAGCCTTTCGCTAAGGCTGTTCTTGTGGAATTGGCAAAGTGATATTTGGAAGCCCATAGAGGGCTCTGGTCAAAAGGGAAATATCTTCTGTTAAAAACTGGAAAGAAGCTTTCTCAGAAACTGCTTTGTGTTCTGTTAATTCATCTCACAGAGTTACATCTTACGCTTCAAGAAGCCTTTCGCTAAGGCTGTTCTTGTGGAATTGACAAAGTGATATTTGGAAGCCCATAGAGGGCTATGGTGAGAAAGGAAATATCTTCCGTTCAAAACTGGAAAGAAGCTTTGTGAGAAACTGCTGTGTGTTCTGTTAATTCATCTCACAGAGTTACATCTTCCTTCAAGAAGCCTTTCGCTAAGGCTGTTCTTGTGGAATTGCAAAGTGATATTTGGAAGCCCATAGAGGGCTATGGTGAAAAAGGAAATATCTTCCATTAAAAACTGGAAAGAAGCTTTCTGAGAAACTGCTTTGTGTTCTGTTAATTCATCTCACAGAGTTACAGCTTTCCCCTAAAGAACCCTTTCGCTAAGACTTTTCTTACGGAATTGGCAAAGTGATATTTGGATGCCCATAGAGGGCTATGGTGAAAAAGGAAATATCTTTCCTTGAAAACTGGAAAGAAGCTTTCTGAGAAACTGCTTTGTGTTCTCTTAATACATCTCACAGAGTTACATCTTTCCCTTCAAGAAGCTTTTTGCTAAAGCTGTTCTTGTGGAATTGGCAAGGTGATATTTGGAAGCCCTTAGAGGGCTATGGTGAAAAAGGAAATATATTCCGTTAAAAACTGGAAAGAAGCTTTATGAGAAACTGCTTTGAGTTCTGTTAATTCATCTCACAGAGTTACATCTTACGCTTCAAGAAGCCTTTCGCTAAGACTCTTTTTGGGAATAGGAAAAGTGATATTTGGAATCGCATAGAGGACTATGGTGAAAAAGGAAATAACTTCCGTTAAAAAGTGGAAAGAAGCTTTCTGAGAATCTGCTTTGAGTTCTGTTAATTCATCTCACAGAGTTACATCTTTCTCTTCAAGAAGCCTTTCGCTAAGGCTGTTCTTGTGTAATTGGATGGAATTGGTAAAGTGATATTTGGAAGCCCATAGAGGGCTACGGTGAAAAAGGAAATATCTTCCGTTCAAAACTGGAAAGAAGCTTTCTGAGAAACTGCTCTGTGTTCTGTTAATTCATCTCACAGAGTTACATCTTTCCCTTCATGACGCCTTTCGCTAAGGCTGTTCTTGTGGAATTGGCAAAGTGATATTTGGAAGCCCATAGAGGGCTATGGTCAAAAGGAAATATCTTCCGTTCAAAACTGGAAAGAAGCTTTCTGAAACTGCTCTGTGTTCTGTTAATTCATCTCACAGAGTTACATCTTTCTCTTCAAGAAGCCTTTCGCTAAGGCTGTTCTTGTGGAATTGGCAAAGTGATATTTGGATGCCCTTAGAGGGCTATGGTGAAAAAATATCTTCCTTAAAACTGGAAAGAAACTTTCTGAGAAACTGCTTTGTGTTCTGTTAATTCATCTCACAGAGTTACATCTTTCCCTTCAGGATGCTTTTCGCTAAGGCTGTTCTTGTGGAATTGGCAAAGTGATATTTGGAAGCCCCTAGAGGGCTACGGTCAAAAAGGAAATATCTTCCGTTACAAACTGGAAAGAATCTTTCTGAGAAACTGCTTTGTGTTCTGTTAATTCATCTCACAGAGTTACAGCTTTCCCTTCAAGAAGCCTTTCGCTAAGATCCTTCTTGTAGAATTGGCAATGTGATATTTGGATGCCCATAGAGGGCTACGGTGAAAAAGGAAATAGCTTCCGTTAAAAATTGTAAAGAAGCTTTCGGAGAAACTGCTTTGTGTTCTGTTAATCCATCTCACAGAGTAACATCTTACGCTTCAAGAAGCCTTTCGCAAAGGCTGTTCTTGTGGAATTGGCAAAGTGATATTTGGAAGCCCTTAGAAGGCTATGATATAAAAGGAAATATCTTCCGTTCAAAACTGGAAAGAAGCTTTCTGAGAAACTGCTCTGTGTTCTGTGAACTCATGTCACTGAGTTACAGCTTTCCCAACAAGAAGCCTTTCACTAAGACTGTTTGTGACGAATTTGCAAAGTGATATTTGGAAGCCCATAGAGGGCTATGGTGAGAAAGGAAATATCTTCCGTTAAAAACTGGAAAGAAGCTTTCTGAGAAACTGCTTTGTGTTCTGTGAATTCATCTCACAGAGTTACATCTTACGCTTCAAGAAGCCTTTCGCTAAGGCTGTTCTTGTGGAATTGGCAAAGTGATATTTGGATGCCATAGAGGGCTATGGTCGAAAAGGAAATATCTTCCCTTAAAAACTGGAAAGAAGCTTTCTGAGGAACTGCTTTGTGTTCTGTGAATTCATGTCACTGAGTTACAGCTTTCCCCTCAAGAAGCCTTTCACTAAGACTGTTTGTGAGGAATTTGCATAGTGATATTTGGAAGCCCATAGAGGGCTATCGTGAGAAAGGAAATATCTTCCGTTTGAAACTGGAAAGAAGCTTTCTGAGAAACTGCTTTGTGTTCTCTTAATTCATCTCACAGAGTTACAGCTTTCCCTTCAAGAAGCTTTTCGCTAAGACCCTTCTTGTGGAATTGGCAAAGTAATATTTGGATGCCCTTAGAGGGCTACGGTGAAAAAGGATATATCTTCCGTTAAAAATTGTAAAGAAGCTTTCTGAGAAACTGCTTTGTGTTCTGTTAATTCATCTCACATAGTAACATCTTACGCTTCAAGAAGCCTTTCGCTAAGGCTGTTCTTTTGGAATTGGCAAAGTGATATTTGGAAGCCCATAGAGGGCTATGGTGAAAAAGGAAATATCTTCCGTTAAAAACTGGAAAGAAGCTTTCTGAGAAACTGCTCTGTGTTCTGTTACTTCATCTCACAGAGTTACATCTTCCTTCAAGAAGCCTTTCGCTAAGGCTGTTCTTGTGGAATTGGCAAAGTGATATTTGCAAGCCCATAGAGGGCTATGGTGAAAAAGGAAATATCTTCCATTCAAAACTGCAAAGAAGCTTTCTGAGAAACTGCTTTGTGTTCTGTTCATTTATCTCACAGAGTTACAGCTTTTCCTTTAAGAAGCGTTTCCCTAAGACTCTTCTTGTGCAAATGGCAAAGTGATATTTAGAAGCCCATAGAGGGCTATGGTGAAAAAGGAAAATATCTTTCGTTAAAAACTGGAAAGAAGCTTTCTGAGAAACTGCTTTGTGTTCTGTGAATTCATCTCACAGAGTTATATCTTACGCTTCAAGAAGCCTTTCGCTAAGGCTGTTCTAGTGGAATTGGCAAAGTGATATTTGGAAGCCTTTAGAGGGCTATGGTCAAAAACGAAATAACTTCTGTTAAAAACTGGAAAGAAGCTTTCTCAGAAACTGCTTTGTGTTCTGTTAATTCATATCACAGAGTTAGAGCTTTCCCCTAAAGAACCCTTTCGCTAAGGCTTTTCTTATGAAATTGGCAAAGTGATATTTGGATGCCCATAGAGGGCTATTGCGAAAAAGGAAATATCTTTCGTTAAAAACTGGAAAGAAGCTTTATGAGAAATTGCATTGAGTTCTGTTAATTCATCTCATAGAGTTACAGCTTTCCCTTCAAGAAGCCTTTCGCTAAGACTCTTCTTGTGGAATTGGCAAAGTGATATTTGGAAGCCCATAGAGGGCTGTTTTGAAAAAGGAAATATCTCCCGTTAAAAACTGGAAAGAAGCTTTCTAAGAAACTGCTTTGTGTTCTGTCAATTCATCTCACAGAGTTACATCTTTCCCTTCAAGAAGCCTTTCGCTAAGTCTGTTCTTGTGGAATTGGCAAAGTGATATTTGGAAGCCCATAGAGGGCTATGGTGAAAAAGGAAATATCTTCCGTTAAAAACTGGAAAGAAGCTTTCTGAGAAACTGCTTTGTGTTCTGTTAATTCATCTCACAGAGTTACATATTTCCCTTTAAGAAGCCTTTCGCTAAGGCTGTTCTTGTGGAATTGGCAAAGTGATATTTGGAAGCCCATAGAGGGCTATGGTCAACAAGGAAATATCTTCCGTTAGAAACTGGAAAGAAGCTTTCTGAGAAACTGCTTTGTGTTCTGTAATTCATGTCACTGAGTTACAGCTTTCCCTCAAGAAGCCTTTCACTAAGACTGTTCTTGTGGAATTTGCAAAGTGATATTTGGAAGCCCATAGAGGCTATGGTGAAAAAGGAAATATCTTCCGTTTGAAACTGGAAAGAAGCTTTCTGAGAAACTGCTTTGTGTTCTGTTAATTCATCTCACAGAGTTACAGCTTTCCCTTCAAGAAGCCTTTCGCTAAGACCCTTCTTGTGGAATTGGCAAAGTAATATTTGGTTGCCCTTAGAGGGCTACAGTGAAAAAGGAAATATCTTCCGTTAAAAATTGTAAAGAAGCTTTCTGAGAAACTGCTTTGTGTTCTCTTAATTCATCTCACAGAGTTACATCTTTCCTTCAAGAAGCCTTCGCTAAGGCTGTTCTTGTGGAATTGGCAAAGTGATATTTGGAAGCCCATAGAGGGCTATGGTGAAAAATATCTTCCGTTAAAACTGGAAAGAAGCTTTCTGAGAAACTGCTCTGTGTTCTGTTAATTCATCTCACAGAGTTACATCTTTCCTTCAGAAGCCTTTCGCTAAGGCTGTTCTTGTGGAATTGGCAAAGTGATATTTGGAAGCCCATAGAGGGCTATGGTGAAAAAGGAAATATCTTCCATTCAAAACTGCAAAGAAGCTTTCTGAGAAACTGCTTTGTGTTCTGTTCATTATCTCACAGAGTTACAGCTTTCCTTCAAGAAGCCTTTCGCTAAGACTGTTCTTGTGGAATTGCAAAGTGATATTTGGAAGCCCATAGGGCTATGGTGAAAAAGGAAATATCTTTCGTTAAAAACTGAAAGAAGCTTTATGAGAAACTGCTTTGTGTTCTGTGAATTCATCTCACAGAGTTACATCTTTCCTTCAAGAAGCCTTTCGCTAAGACTCTTCTTGTGGAATTGGCAAAGTGATATTTGGAAGCCCTTAGAGGGCTATGGTGAAAAAGGAAATATCTTCCGTTAAAAACTAGAAAGAAAACTTATGAGAAACTGCTTTGAGTTCTCTTATTTCATATCACAGAGTTACAGCTTTCCCTTCAAGAAGCCTTTCGCTAAGATTCTTATTGTGGAATTGGCAAAGTGATATTTGGAATCCCATAGAGGGCTATGGTGTAATGGAAATATCTTCCGTTCAAAACTGGAAGAAGCTTTCTGAGAAACTGCTCTGTGTTCTGTTAATTCATCTCACAGAGTTACATCTTTCCCTTCAAGAAGCCTTTCGCTAAGGCTGTTCTTGTGGAATTGGCAAAGTGATATTTGGAAGCCCATAGAGGGCTATGGTCAAAAAGGAAATATCTTCTGTTAAAACTGGAAGAAGCTTTCTCAGAAACTGCTTTGTGTTCTGTTAATTCATCTCACAGAGTTACATCTTTCCTTCAAGAAGCCTTTCGCTAAGGCTGTTCTTGTGGAATTGGCAAAGTGATATTTGGAAGCCCATAGAGGCTATGGTGAAAAAGGAAATATCTTCTGTTAAAACTGGAAAGAAGCTTTCTGAGAAACTGCTTTGTGTTCTGTGAATTCATCTCACAGAGTTACAGCTTTCCCTTCAAGAAGCCTTTCGCTAAGGCTGTTCTTGTGGAATTGGCAAAGTGATATTTGGAAGCCCATAGAGGGCTATGGTGAAAAAGGAAATATCTTCTGTTAAAACTGGAAAGAAGCTTTCTGAGAAACTGCTTTGTGTTCTGTGAATTCATCCCACAGAGTTACAGCTTCTCCCTCAAGAAGCCTTTCACTAAGACTCTTTGTGAGGAATTTGCAAAGTGATATTTGGAAGCCCATAGAGGGTTATGGTGAGAAAGGAAATATCTTCCGTTAAAAACTGGAAAGAAGCTTTATGAGAAACTGCTTTGAGTTCTGTTAATTCATCTCACAGAGTTACATCTTTCTCTTCAAAAAGCCTTTCGCTAAGGCTGTTCTTGTGGAATTGGATGGAATTGGTAAAGTGATATTTGGAAGCCCATAGAGGGCTATGGTGAAAAAGGAAATATCTTCCGTTCAAAACTGGAAAGAAGCTTTCTGAGAAACTGCTCTGTGTTCTGTTAATTCATCTCACAGAGTTACATCTTTCCCTTCAGGAAGCTTTTCGCTAAGGCTGTTCTTGTGGAATTGGCAAAGTGATATTTGGAAGCCCATCCATCGCTACGGTGAAAAAGGAAATACCTTCCGTTCAAAACTGGAAAGAAGCTTTTAAGAAACTGCTCTGTGTTCTGTTAATTAATCTCACAGAGTTACACCTTTCCCTTCATGACGCCTTTCGCTAAGGCTGTTCTTGTGGAATTGGCAAAGTGATATTTGGATGCCCTTAGAGGGCTATGGTGAAAAAGGAAATATCTTCCCTTAAAAACTGGAAAGAACCTTTTTGAGAAACTGCTTTGTGTTCTGTTAATTCATCTCACAGAGTTACATCTTTCCCTTCAAGAAGCTTTTCGCTAAGGCTGTTCTTGTGGAATTGGCAAAGTGATATTTGGAAGCCCATAGAGGGCTATGGTCAAAAAGGAAATATCTTTCGTTACAAACTGGAAAGAATCTTTCTGAGAAACTGCTTTGTGTTCTGTTAATTCATCTCACAGAGTTACAGCTTTCCCCTAAAGTACCCTTTCGCTAAGACTTTTCTTATGGAATTGGCAAACTGATATTTGGATGCCCATAGAGGGATAAGGTGAAAAAGGAAATATCTTCCATTAAAAACTGGAAAGAAGCTTTCTGAGAAACTGCTTTGAGTTCTGTTAATTCATCTCACAGATTTATAGCTTTCCCTTCAAGAAGCCTTTCGCTAAGGCTGTTCTTGTGGAATTGGCAAAGTGATATTTGGATGCCCATAGAGGGCTATGGTGAAAAAGGAAATATCTTCCGTTGAAAACTGGAAAGAAGCTTTCTGAGAAACTGCTTTGTGTTCTGTTAATTCCTCTCACAGAGTTACATCTTACGCTTCAAGAAGCCTTTCGCTAAGGCTGTTCTTGTGGAATTGGCAAAGTGATATTTGGAAGCCCTTAGAGGCTACGGTGAAAAAGGAAATATCTTCAGTTAAAAACTGGAAAGAACCTTTCTCAGAAACTGCTTTGACTTCTGTTAATTCATCTCACAGAGTTATAGCTTTCCCTTCAAGAAGCCTTTCGCTAAGGCTGTTCTTGTGGAATTGGCAAAGTGATATTTGGAAGCCCATAGAGGGCTATGGTGAAAAAGGAAATATCTTCCGTTAAAAACTGGAAAGAAGCTTTCTGAGAAACTGCTTCGTGTTCTGTTAATTCATCTCACAGAGTTACATCTTACGCTTCAAGAAGCCTTTCGGTAAGGCTGTTCTTGTGGAATTGGCAAAGTGATATTTGGAAGCCCATAGAGGGCTATGGTGAAAAAGGAAATATATTCCGTTAAAAACTGCAAAGAAGCTTTCTGAGAAACTGCTTTGTGTTCTCTGAATTCATCTCACAGAGTTACATCTTATGCTTCAAGAAGCCTTTTGCTAACGCTGTTCTTGTGGAATTGGCAAAGTGATATTTGGAAGCCCATAGAGTATTATGGTGAAAAAGGAAATATCTTCTGTTAAAAACTGGAAAGAAGCTTTCTGAGAAACTGCTTTGTGTTCTGTTAATTCATCTCACAGAGTTACAGCTTTCCCTAAAGAACCCTTTCGCTAAGACTCTTCTTGTGGAATTGGCAAAGTGATATTTGGAAGCCCATAGAGGGCTATGGTGAAAAAGGAAATATCTTCCGTTAAAAACTGGAAAGAAGCTTTCTGAGAAACTGCTCTGTGTTCTGTTAATTCATCTCACAGAGTTACATCTTTCCCTTCAAGAAGCCTTTCGCTAAGTCTGTTCTTGTGGAATTGGCAAGGTGATATTTGGAAGCCCATAGAGGGCTATGGTGAAAAAGGAAATATCTTCCGTTAAAAACTGGAAAGAAGCTTTCTGAGAAACTGCTTTGTGTTCTGTTAATTCATCTCAGAGAGTTACATCTTTCCTTCAAGAAGCTTTTCGCTAAGGCTGTTCTTGTGGAATTGGCAAGGTGATATTTGGAAGCCCATAGAGGGCTATGGTGAAAAAGGAAATATCTTCCGTTAAAAACTGGAAAGAAGCTTTCTGAGAAACTGCTTTGTGTTCTGTTAATTCATCTCACAGAGTTACATCTTTCCCTTCAAGAAGCCTTTCGCTAAGGCTGTTCTTGTGGAATTGGCAAGTGATATTTGAAGCCCATAGAGGGCTATGGTGAAAAGGAAATATCTTCCGTTAAAAACTGGAAAGAAGCTTTCTGAGAAACTGCTCTGTGTTCTGTTAATTCATCTCACAGAGTTACATCTTTCCCTTCAGAAGCCTTTCGCTAAGGCTGTTCTTGTGGAATTGCAAAGTGATATTTGGAAGCCCATAGAGGGCTATGGTGAAAAGGAAATATCTTCCGTTAAAAACTGGAAAGAAGCTTTCTGAGAAACTGCTTTCTGTTCTGTTAATTCATCTCAGAGAGTTACATCTTTCCCTTCAAGAATCTTTTCGCTTAGGCTGTTCTTGTGGAATTGGCAAGGTGATATTTGGAAGCCCATAGAGGGCTATGGTGAAAAAAGAAATATCTTCCGTTAAAAACTGGAAAGAAGCTTTCTGAGAAACTCCTTTGTGTTATGTTAATTCATCTCACAGAGTTACATCTTTCCCTTCAAGAAGCCTTTTGCTAAGGCTGTTCTTGTGGAATTGGCAAAGTGATATTTGGAAGCCCATAGAGGCTATGGTGAAAAGGAAATATCTTCCGTTAAAAACTGTAAAGAAGCTTTCTGAGAAACTGCTTTGTGTTCTGTTAATTCATCTCACAGAGTTACATCTTACGCTTCAAGAAGCCTTTCGCTAAGGCTGTTCTTGTGGAATTGGCAAAGTGATATTTGGAAGCCCATAGAGGGCTATGGTGAAAAGGAAATATCTTCCGTTAAAAACTGGAAAGAAGCTTTCTGAGAAACTGCTTTGTGTTCTGTTAATTCATCTCACAGAGTTACATCTTTCCCTTCAAGAAGCCTTTCGCTAAGGCTGTTCTTGTGGAATTGGCAAAGTGATATTTGGAAGCCCATAGAGGGCTATGGTCGAAAAGGAAATATCTTCTGTTAAAAACTGGAAAGAAGCTTTCTGAGAAACTGCTTTGTGTTCTGTTAATTCATCTCACAGAGTTACAGCTTTCCCTCAAGAAGCCTTTCGCTAAGACTGTTCTTATGGAATTGGCAAAGTGATATTTGGATGCCCATAGAGGGCTATGGTGAAAAAGGAAATATCTTCAGTTAAAAACTGGAAAGAAGCTTTCTGAGAAACTGCTTTGAGTTCTGTTAATTCATCTCACAGAGTTATAGCTTTCCCTTCAAGAAGCCTTTCGCTAAGACTGTTTGTGAGGAATTTGCAAAGTGATATTTGGAAGCCCATAGAGCGCTATAGTGAGAAAGGAAATATCTTCCGTTAAAAACTGGAAAGAAGCTTTCTGATAAACTGCTTTGTGTTCTGTTAATTCATCTCAGAGAGTTACATCTTTCCCTTCAAGAAGCCTTTCGCTAAGGCTGTTCTTGTGGAATTGGCAAAGTGATATTTGGAAGCCCATAGAGGGCTATGGTGAAAAAGGAAATATCTTCCGTTAAAAACTGGAAGGAAGCTTTCTGAGAAACTGCTTTGTGTTCTGTTAATTCATCTCACAGAATTACATCTTACGCTTCAAGAAGCCTTTCGCTAAGGCTGTTCTTGTGAAATTGGCAAAGTGATATTTGGAAGCCCATAGTGGGCTATGGTCAAAAAGGAAATATCCTCTGTTAAACACTGGAAAGAAGCTTTCTGAGAAACTGCTTTGTGTTCTGTTAATTCATCTCACAGAGTTACAGCTTTCCCCTAAAGTACCCTTTCGCTAAGACTTTTCTTATGGAATTGGCAAACTGATATTTGGATGCCCATAGAGGGCTAAGGTGAAAAAGGAAATATCTTCCATTAAAAACTGGAAAGAAGCTTTCTGAGAAACTGCTTTGAGTTCTGTTAATTCATCTCACAGATTTATAGCTTTCCCTTCAAGAAGCCTTTCGCTAAGGCTGTTCTTGTGGAATTGGCAAACTGATATTTGGAAGCCCATAGAGGGCTATGGTGAAAAAGGAATTATCTTCCGTTAAAAACTGGAAAGAAGCTTTCTGATAAACTGCTTTGTGTTCTGTTAATTCCTCTCACAGAGTTACATCTTACGCTTCAAGAAGCCTATCGCTAAGGCTGTTCTTGTGGAATTGGCAAAGTGATATTTGGAAGCCCTTAGTGGGCTACGGTGAAAAAGGAAATATCTTCTGTTAAAAACTGGAAAGAAGCTTTCTGAGAAACTGCTTTGTGTTCTGTTAATTCATCTCACAGAGTTACAGCTTTCCCCAAGAATCCTTTCGCTAAGACTCTTCTTATGTAATTGGCAAAGTGATATTTGGATGCCCATAGAGGGATATGATGAAAAAGGAAATATCTTCCCTTAAAAACTGCAAAGAAGCTTCTGAGAAACTGCTTTGTGTTTTGTTAATTCATCTCACAGTGTTACATCTTTCCCTTCAAGAAGCCTTTCGCTAAGGCTGTTCTTGTGGAATTGGCAAAGTGATATTTGGAAGCCCATAGAGGGCTATGGTGAAAAAGGAAATATCTTCAGTTAAAAACTGGAAAGAAGCTTTCTCAGAAACTGCTTTGACTTCTGTTAATTCATCTCACAGAGTTATAGCTTTCCCTTCAAGAAGCCTTTCGCTAAGGCTGTTCTTGTGGAATTGGCAAAGTGATATTTGGAAGCCCATAGAGGGCTATGGTGAAAAAGGAAATATCTTCCGTTCAAAACTGGAAAGAAGCTTTCTGAGAAACTGCTTCGTGTTCTGTTAATTCATCTCACAGAGTTACATCTTACGCTTCAAGAAGCCTTTCGGTAAGGCTGTTCTTGTGGAATTGGCAAAGTGATATTTGGAAGCCCATAGAGGGCTATGGTGAAAAAGGAAATATATTCCGTTAAAAACTGCAAAGAAGCTTTCTGAGAAACTGCTTTGTGTTCTCTGAATTCATCTCACAGAGTTACATCTTATGCTTCAAGAAGCCTTTTGCTAACGCTGTTCTTGTGGAATTGGCAAAGTGATATTTGGAAGCCCATAGAGTATTATGGTGAAAAAGGAAATATCTTCTGTTAAAAACTGGAAAGAAGCTTTCTGAGAAACTGCTTTGTGTTCTGTTAATTCAACTCACAGAGTTACAGCTTTCCCTAAAGAACCCTTTCGCTAAGACTCTTCTTGTGGAATTGGCAAAGTGATATTTGGAAGCCCATAGAGGGCTATGGTGAAAAAGGAAATATCTTCCGTTAAAAACTGGAAAGAAGCTTTCTGAGAAACTGCTTTGAGTTTTGTTAATTCATCTCACAGAGTTACAGCTTTCCCTTCAAGAAGCCTTTCGCTAAGGCTGTTCTTGTGGAATTGGCAAAGTGATATTTGGAAGCCCATAGAGGGCTATGGTGAAAAAGGAAATATCTTCAGTTAAAAACTGGAAAGAAGCTTTCTCAGAAACTGCTTTGACTTCTGTTAATTCATCTCACAGAGTTATAGCTTTCCCTTCAAGAAGCCTTTCGCTAAGGCTGTTCTTGTGGATTTGGCAAAGTGATATTTGGAAGCCCATAGAGGGCTATGGTGAAAAAGGAAATATCTTCCGTTAAAAACTGGAAAGAAGCTTTCTGAGAAACTGCTTTGTGTTCTGTTAATTCATCTCACAGAGTTACATCTTACGCTTCAAGAAGCCTTTTGCTAAGGCTGTTCTTGTGGAATTGGCAAAGTGATATTTGGAAGCCCATAGAGGGCTACGGTGAAAAAGGAAATATCTTCAGTTAAAAACTGGAAAGAAGCTTTCTCAGAAACTGCTTTGACTTCTGTTAATTCATCTCACAGAGTTATAGCTTTCCCTTCAAGAAGCCTTTCGCTAAGGCTGTTCTTGTGGATTTGGCAAAGTGATATTTGGAAGCCCATAGAGGGCTATGGTGAAAAAGGAAATATCTTCCGTTCAAAACTGGAAAGAAGCTTTCTGAGAAACTGCTTCGTGTTCTGTTAATTCATCTCACAGAGTTACATCTTACGCTTCAAGAAGCCTTTCGGTAAGGTTGTTCTTGTGGAATTGGCAAAGTGATATTTGGAAGCCCATAGAGGGCTATGGTGAAAAAGGAAATATCTTCCGTTAAAAACTGCAAAGAAGCTTTCTGAAACTGCTTTGTGTTCTGTGAATTCATCTCACAGAGTTACATCTTATGCTTCAAGAAGCCTTTTGCTAACCCTGTTCTTGTGGAATTGGCAAAGTGATATTTGGAAGCCCATAGAGTATTATGGTGAAAAAGGAAATATCTTCTGTTAAAAACTGGAAAGAAGCTTTCTGAGAAACTGTTTTGTGTTCTGTTAATTCATCTCACAGAGTTACATCTTACGCTTCAAGAAGCCTTTCGCTAAGGCTGTTCTTGTGGAATTGGCAAAGTGATATTTGGAAGCCAATAGAGGGCTATGGTGAAAAAGGAAATATCTTCAGTTAAAAACTGGAAAGAAGCTTTCTCAGAAACTGCTTTGTGTTCTGTAAATTCATCTCACAGAGTTAAAGGTTTCCCCTCAAGAAGCCTTTCGCTAAGGGTGTTCTTTTGGAATTGGCAAGGTGATGTTTGGAAGCCCCTAGAAGGCTATTGTGAAAAAGGAAATATCTCCCGTTAAAACTGGAAAGAAGCTTTCTGAGAAACTGCTTCGTGTTCTGTTAATTCATCTCACAGAGTTACATCTTTCCCTTCAAGAAGCCTTTCGCTAAGGCTGTTCTTGTGGAATTGGCAAAGTGATATTTGGAAACCCATAGCGGTCTACGGTGAAAAAGGAAATATCTTCCGTTAAAAACTGTAAAGAAGCTTTCTGAGAAACTGCTTTGTGTTCTGTAATTCATCTCACAGAGTTACAGCTTTCCTCAAGAAGCCTTTTGCTAAGGCTGTTCTTGTGGAATTGGCAAGGTGATATTTGGAAGCCCATAGAGGCTATGGTGAAAAAGGAAATATCTTCGTTAAAAACTGGAAAGAAGCTTGAGAAACTGCTTTGTGTTCTGTAATTCATCTCACAGAGTTACAGCTTTCCCTAAAGAACCCTTTCGCTAAGACTCTTCTTGTGGAATTAGCAAAGTGATATTTGGAAGCCCATAGGGCTATGGTGAGAAAGGAAATATCTTCCGTTAAAAACTGTAAAGAAGCTTTCTGAAACTGCTTTGTGTTCTGTAATTCATCTCACAGAGTTACATCTTTCCCTTCAAGAAGCCTTTCGCTAAGGCTGTTCTTGTGGAATTGGCAAAGTGATATTTGGAAGCCCTTAGAGGGCTATGGTCAAAAATGAAATATCTTCTGTTAAAAACTGGAAAGAAGCTTTCTCAGAAACTGCTTTGTGTTCTCTTAATTCATCTCACAGAGTTACAGCTTTCCACTAAAGAACCCTTTCGCTAAGACTTTTCTTATGGAATTGGCAAAGTGATATTTGGATGCCCATAGAGGGCTATGGTGAAAAAGGAAATATCTTCCGTTAAAAACTGTAAAGAAGCTTTCTGAGAAACTGCTTTGTGTTCTGTTAATTCATCTCACAGAGTTACATCTTTCCCTTCAAGAAGCCTTTCGCTAAGGCTGTTCTTGTGGAATTGGCAAAGTGATATTTGGAAACCCATAGAGGGCTATGGTGAAAAAGGAAATATCTTCCGTTAAAAACTGTAAAGAAGCTTTCTGAGAAACTGCTTTGTGTTCTGTTAATTCATCTCACAGAGTTACATCTTACGCTTCAAGAAGCCTTTCGCTAAGGCTGTTCTTGTGGAATTGGCAAAGTGATATTTGGAAGCCCATAGATTGCTATGGTCAAAAAGGTAATATCTTCTTTTAAAAACTGGAAAGAAGCTTTCTCAGAAACTGCTTTGGGTTCTGTAAATTCATCTCACAGAGTTACAGGTTTCCCCTCAAGAAGCCTTTCGCTAAGTGTGTTCTTTTGGAATTGGCAAGGTGATATTTGGAAGCCCCTAGAGGGCTAATTGTGAAAAAGGAAATATCTCCCGTTAAAAACTGGAAAGAAGCTTTCTGAGAATCTGGTTGGGTTCTGTTAATTCTTCTCACAGAGTTACATCTTTTCCTTCAAGAAGCTTTTCGCTAAGGCTGTTCTTGTGGAATTGGCAAAGTGATATTTGGAAGCCCATAAAGGGCTATGGTGAAAAAGGAAATATCTTGCGTTAAAAACTGGAAAGAAGCTTTCTGAGAAACTGCTTTGTGTTCTGTTAATTCATCTCACAGAGTTACATCTTACACTTCAAGAAGCCTTTCGCTAAGGCTGTTCTTGTGGAATTGGCAAAGTGATATTTGGAAGCCCATAGAGGGCTATGGTGAAAAAGGAAATATCTTCTGTTAAAAACTGGAAAGAAGCTTTCTGAGAAACTGCTTTGTGTTCTGTTAATTCATCTCACAGAGTTACAGCTTTCCCTAAAGAACCCTTTCGCTAAGACTCTTCTTGTGGAATTGGCAAAGTGATATTTGGAAGCCCATAGAGGGCTATGGTCAAAAAGGAAATATCTTCCGTTAAAAACTGGAAAGAAGCTTTCTGAGAAACTGCTCTGTGTTCTGTTAATTCATCTCACAGAGTTACATCTTTCCCTTCAAGAAGCCTTTCGCTAAGGCTGTTCTTGTGGAATTGGCAAAGTGATATTTGGAAGCCCATAGAGGGCTATGGTGAAAAAGGAAATATCTTCCGTTAAAAACTGGAAAGAAGCTTTCTGAGAAACTGCTTTGTGTTCTGTTAATTCATCTCACAGAGTTACATCTTACGCTTCAAGAAGCCTTTCGCTAAGGCTGTTCTTGTGAAATTGGCAAAGTGATATTTGGAAGCCCATAGAGGGCTATGGTGAAAAAGGAAATGGTGAAAAAGGAAATATCTTCCGTTCAAAACTGGAAAGAAGCTTTCTGAGAAACTGCTCTGTGTTCTGTTAATTCATCTCACAGAGTTACATCTTTCCTTCAAGAAGCCTTTCGCTAAGGCTGTTCTTGTGGAATTGGCAAAGGATATTTGGAAGCCCATAGAGGCTATGGTGAAAAGGAAATATCTTCCGTTCAAAACTGGAAAGAAGCTTTCTGAGAAACTGCTCTGTGTTCTGTTAATTCATCTCACAGAGTTACATCTTTCCTTCAAGAAGCCTTTCGCTAAGACTGTTCTTGTG
>JAKFHT010000427.1:0-64159 GCA_023783455.1 Erythrocebus patas
TCTCAGAAAGCTTTTTCCAGTTTTTGGAAGATATTTCCTTTTTCACCATGGACCTCTATGGGCTTCCAAATATCACTTTGCCAATTCCACAAGAACAGCCTTAGTGAAAGGCTTCTTGAAGGGAAAGATGTAACTCCATGGGATGAATTAACAGAACAGAAAGCAGTTTCTCAGAAAGCTTCCTTCTAGTTTCTAAAGGAAGATATTTCCTTTTTCACCGTTGCCCCCTATGGGCTTCTAAATATCACTTTGCCAATTCCACAAGAACAGACTTAGCCACAGGCTTCTTGAAGGGAAAGATGTAACTCTGTGAGATGAATTAACGGAACACAAAGCAGTTTCTCAGAAAGCTTCTTTCCAGTTTTTAATGGAAGATATTTCCTTTTTCACCATAGCCCTCTATGGGCTTCCAAATATCACATTGCCAATTCCACAAGAACAGTCTTAGAGAAAGGCTTCTTGAGGGGAAATCTGTAACTCTGTGAGATCAATTAAAAGAACACAAACCAGTTTCTCAGAAAGCTTCTTTCCAGTATTTAACGAAAGATATTTCCTTTTCCACCATAGCCCTCTAGGGGCTTCCAAATATCACTTTGCCAATTCCACAAGAAGAGCCTTAGCGAAAGGATCCTTGAAGGGAAAGCTGTAACTCTGTGAGATGAATTAACAGAACACAAAGCAGTTTCTCAGAAACCTTCTTTCCAGTTTTTAGCGGAAGATATTTCCTTTTTCACCATTGCCCTCTATGGGCTTCCGAATATCACTTTGAAAATTCCACAAGAACAGACGTAGCGACAGGCTTCTTGAAGAGAAAGATGTAACTCTGTGAGATGAATTAACAGAACACAAAGCAGTGTCTCAGAAAGCTTCTTTCCAGTTTTTAACGGAAGATATTTCCTTTTTCACCATAGACCTCTATGGGCTTCCAAATATCACGGAAGATATTTCCTTTTTCACCATAGCCCTCTATGGGCTTCCAAATATCACTTTGCAAATTCCACAAGAACAGTCTTAGAGAAAGGCTTCTTGAGGTGAAAGCTGTAACTCTGTGAGATGAATTAACAGAACACAAAGCAGTTTCTCAGAAAGCTTCTTTCCAGTTTTTAACGGAAGATATTACCTTTTTCACCATAGCCCTCTATGGGCTTCCTAATATCACTTTGCCAATTACACAAGAACACCCTTAGCGAAAGGCTTCTTGAAGGGAAAGGTGTAACTCCGTGAGATGAATTAACAGAACACAAAGCAGTTTCTCAGAAAGCTTCTTTCCAGTTTTTAACCGAAGATATTTCCTTTTTCACCATAGCCCTCAATGGGCTTCCAAATATCACTTTTCTAATTCCACAAAACAGCCTTAGCGAAAGGCTTCTTGAAGGGAAAGATGTAACTCTGTGAGATGAATTAACAGAACACAAAGCAGTTTCTCAGCAAGCTTCTTTCAGTTTTTAATGGAAGATATTTCCTTTTTCACCATAGCCCTCTATGGGCTTCCAAATATCACTTTGCCAATTCCACAAGAACAGCCTTAGCGAAAGATTTCTTGAAGGGAAAGATGTAACTCTGTGAGATGAATTAACAGAACACAAAGCAGTTTCTCAAAGTAGATTTTAATGGAAGATATTTCCTTTTTCACCGTAGCCCTCTATGGGCGTCCAAATATCACTTTGCCAATTCCACAAGAACAGCCTTAGGGAAAGATTTCTTGAAGGGAAAGATGTAACTCTGTGAGATGAATTAACAGAACACAAAGCAGTTTCTCAGAAAGCTTTTTTCCAGTTTTTGACGGAAGATATTTCCTTTTTCACCATGGACCTCTATGGGCTTCCAAATATCACTTTGCCAATTCCACAAGAACAGCCTTAGTGAAAGGCTTCTTGAAGGGAAAGATGTAACTCCATTGGATGAATTAACAGAACAGAAAGCAGTTTCTCAGAAAGCTTCCTTCTAGTTTCTAAAGGAAGATATTTCCTTTTTCACCGTTGCCCCCTATGGGCTTCTAAATATCACTTTGCCAATTCCACAAGAACAGACTTAGCCACAGGCTTCTTGAAGGGAAAGATGTAACTCTGTGAGATGAATTAACGGAACACAAAGCAGTTTCTCAGAAAGCTTCTTTCCAGTTTTTAATGGAAGATATTTCCTTTTTCACCATAGCCCTCTATGGGCTTCCAAATATCACATTGCCAATTCCACAAGAACAGTCTTAGAGAAAGGCTTCTTGAGGGGAAATCTGTAACTCTGTGAGATCAATTAAAAGAACACAAACCAGTTTCTCAGAAAGCTTCTTTCCAGTATTTAACGAAAGATATTTCCTTTTCCACCATAGCCCTCTAGGGGCTTCCAAATATCACTTTGCCAATTCCACAAGAAGAGCCTTAGCGAAAGGATCCTTGAAGGGAAAGCTGTAACTCTGTGAGATGAATTAACAGAACACAAAGCAGTTTCTCAGAAACCTTCTTTCCAGTTTTTAGCGGAAGATATTTCCTTTTTCACCATTGCCCTCTATGGGCTTCCGAATATCACTTTGAAAATTCCACAAGAACAGACGTAGCGACAGGCTTCTTGAAGAGAAAGATGTAACTCTGTGAGATGAATTAACAGAACACAAAGCAGTGTCTCAGAAAGCTTCTTTCCAGTTTTTAACGGAAGATATTTCCTTTTTCACCATAGCCCTCTATGGGCTTCCAAATATCACGGAAGATATTTCCTTTTCACCATAGCTCTCTATGGGCTTCCAAATATCACTTTGCAAATTCCACAAGAACAGTCTTAGAGAAAGGCTTCTTGAGGTGAAAGCTGTAACTCTGTGAGATGAATTAACAGAACACAAAGCAGTTTCTCAAGCTTCTTTCCAGTTTTAACGGAAGATATTAACTTTTCACCATAGCCCTCTATGGGCTTCCAAATATCACTTTGCCAATTACACAAGAACACCCTTAGCGAAAGGCTTCTTGAAGGGAAAGGTGTAACTCCGTGAGATGAATTAACAGAACACAAAGCAGTTTCTCAGAAAGCTTCTTTCCAGTTTTTAACCGAAGATATTTCCTTTTTCACCATAGCCCTCAATGGGCTTCCAAATATCACTTTTCTAATTCCACAAAACAGCCTTAGCGAAAGGCTTCTTGAAGGGAAAGATGTAACTCTCTGAGATGAATTAACAGAACACAAAGCAGTTTCTCAGAAAGCTTCTTTCAGTTTTTAATGGAAGATATTTCCTTTTTCACCATAGCCCTCTATGGGCTTCCAAATATCACTTTGCCAATTCCACAAGAATAGCCTTAGCGAAAGATTTCTTGAAGGGAAAGATGTAACTCTGTGAGATGAATTAACAGAACACAAAGCAGTTTCTCAGAAAGCTTCTCTCCAGTTTTTAACGGAAGATATTTCCTTTTTCACCATAGCGCTCTATGGGCTTCCAAATATCACTTTGCCAATTCCACAAGAACAGCCTTATTGAAAGGCTTCTTGAAGGGAAAGATGTAACTCCATGAGATGAATTAACAGAACACAAAGCAGTTTCTCACAAAGCTTCTTTCCAGTATTTAACGGAAGATATTTCCTTTTTCACCATAGCCCTCTATGGGCTTCCAAATATCACTTTGCCAATTCCACAAGAACGATCTTAGCGAAAGGCTTCTTCAAGGGAAAGATGTAAATATGTGCGATGAATTAACAGAACACAAAGCAGTTTCTATGAAAGCTTCTTTCCAGTATTTAACGGAAGATATTTCCTTTTTCACCATAGCCCTCTATGGGCTTCCAAATATCATTTTACCAATTCCACAAGAACAGTCTTAAAGAAAGACTTCTTGAGGTGAAAGCTGTAACTCTGTGAGATGAATTAACAGAACACAAAGCAGTTTCTCAGAAAGCTTCTTTCCAGTTTTTAACGGAAGATATTTCCTTCTTCACCATAGCCCCCTATGGGCTTCCAAATATCACTTTGCCAATTCCGCAAGAACAGCCTTAGCAAAAGGCTTCCTGAGGTGAAAGCTGTAACTCTGTGAGATGAATTAACAGATCACAAAGCAGTTTCTCAGAAAGCTTCTTTCCAGTTTTTAATGGAAGATATTTCCTTTCTCACCATAGCCCTCTATGGGCTTCCAAATATCACTTTGCCAGTTCCACAAGAACAGTCTTAGAGAAAGGCTTCTTGAAGGGAAAGCTGTAACTCTGTGAGATGAATTAGCAGAACACAAAGCAGTTTCTTAGAGAGCTTCTTTCCAGTATTTAACAGAAGATATTTCCTTGTTCACCTTTGCCCTCTATGGGCTTCCGAACATCACTTTGCCAATTCCACAAGAACAGCCTTAGCGAAAGGCTTCTTGAGGTGGAAGCTGTAACTCTGTGAGATGAATTAGCAGAACACAAAGCAGTTTCTTAGAGAGCTTCTTTCCAGTATTTAACAGAAGATATTTCCTTGTTCACCTTTGCCCTCTATGGGCTTCCGAACATCACTTTGCCAATTCCACAAGAACAGCCTTAGCGAAAGGCTTCTTGAGGTGGAAGCTGTAACTCTGTGAGATGAATTAACAGAACAGAAAGCAGTTTCTCAGAAAGCTTCCTTCCAGTTTCTAAATTAAGATATTTCCTTTTTCACCATGGCCCTCTATGGGCTTCTAAATATCACTTTGCCAATTCCACAAGAACAGACTTAGCGACACGCTTCTTGAAGGGAAAGATGTAACTCTGTGAGATGAATTAAGAAAACACAAAGCAGTTTCTCAAGCTTCTTTCCAGTTTTTAACGGAAGATATTTCCTTTTCACCATAGCCCTCTATGGGCTTCCAAATATCACTTTGCCAGTTCCACAAGAACAGCATTGCAAAAGGCTTCTTGAAGAAAGCTGTAACTCTGTGAGATGACAACAGAACACAAAGCAGTTTCTCAGAAAGCTTCTTTCTAGTTTTAACGGAAGATATTTCCTTTTTCACCATTGCCCTCTATGGGCTTCCAAATATCACTTTGCCAATTCCACAAGAACAGCCTTAGCGAAAGGCTTCTTGAAGGAAAGATGTAACTCTGTGAGATGAATTAACAGAACACAAAGCAGTTTCTCAGAAAGCTTCTTTCCAGTTTTTAACGAGATATTTCCTTTTCTCCATTGCCCTCTATGGGCTTCCAAATATCACTTTTCCAATTCCAGAAGAACAGCCTTAGCGAAAGGCTTATTGAAGGGAAAGATGTAACTCTGTGAGATGAATTATCAGAACACAAAGCAGTTTCTCAGAAAACTTCTTTCCAGTTTTTAAAGCAAGATATTTCCTTTTTCACCATAGCATTCTATGGGCTTCCGAATATCACTTTGCCAATTCCACAAGAACAGTCTTAGAGAAAGGATTCTTGAGGTGAAAGATGTAACTCTGTGAGATGAATTAACAGAACACAAAGCAGTTTCTCATAAAGCTTCTTTCCAGTTTCTAACGGAAGATATTTCCTTCTTCACCATTGCCCTCTATGGGCTTCCAAATATCCCTTTGCCAATTCCACAAGAACAGTCTTACAGAAAGTCTTCTTGAAGGGAAAGCTGTAACTCTGTGAGATGAATTAGCAGAACACAAAGCAGTCTCTCAGAGCTTCTTTCCAGTATTTAACAGAAGATATTTCCTTTTCACCATTGCCTCTATGGGCTTCGAATATCACTTTGCCAATTCCACAAGAACAGTCTTAGAGAAAGGCTTCCTGAGGTGGAAGCTGTAACTCTGTGAGATGAATTAAGAGAACACAAAGCAGTTTCTCAGAAAGCTTCTTTCCAGTTTTTAAAGGAAGATATTTCCTTTTCACCATTGCCCTCTATGGGCTTCCAAATATCCTTTGCCAATTCCACAAGAACAGTCTTACAGAAAGGCTTCTTGAAGGAAAGCTGTAACTCTGTGAGATGAATTAGCAGAACACAAAGCAGTTTCTCAGAAAGCTTCTTTCCAGTTTTTAACGGAAGATATTTCCTTTTCACCATTGCCCTCTATGGGCTTCCAAATATCACTTTGCCAATTCCACAAGAACAGTCTTAGAGAAAGGCTTCTTGAGGGAAGCTGTAACTCTGTGAGATGAATTAAGAGAACACAAAGCAGTTTCTCAGAAAGCTTCTTTCCAGTTTTTAAAGGAAGATATTTCCTTTTCACCATAGCCCTCTATGGGCTTCCAAATATCACTTTGCCAATTCCACAAGAACAGCCTTAGAGAAAGGCTTCTTGAAGGAAAGCTGTAACTCTGTGAGATGAATTAACAGAACACAAAGCAGTTTCTCAGAAAGCTTCTTTCCAGTTTTTAACGGAAGATATTTCCTTCTTCACCATTGCCCTCTATGGCTTCCAAATATCACTTGCCAATTCCACAAGAACAGACTTAGCGAAAGGCTTCTTGAAGGAAAGATGTAACTCTGTGAGATGAATTACAGAACACAAAGCAGTTTCTCAGAAAGCTTCTTTCCAGTTTTTAATGGAAGATATTTCCTTTCTCACCATAGCCCTCTATGGGCTTCCAAATATCACTTTGCCAATTCCACAAGAACAGTCTTAGAGAAAGGCTTCTTGAAGGAAAGCTGTAACTCTGTGAGATGAATTAACAGAACACAAAGCAGTTTCTCAGAAAGCTTCTTTCCAGTTTTTAAAGGAAGATATTTCCTTTTCACCATTGCCCTCTATGGGCTTCCAAACATCACTTTGCCAATTCCACAAGAACAGCATTAGCGAAAGGCTTCTTGAAGGAAAGCTGTAACTCTGTGAGATGAATTAACAGAACACAAAGCAGTTTCTCAGAAAGCTTCTTCCAGTTTTTAATGGAAGATATTTCCTTTTCACCATAGCCCTCTATGGGCTTCCAAATATCACTTTGCCAATTCCACAAGAACAGCCTTAGCGAAAGGCTTCTTGAAGGAAAGATGTAACTCTGTGAGATGAATTAACAGAACACAAAGCAGTTTCTCAGAAAGCTTCTTTCCAGTTTTTAAAGGAAGATATTTCCTTTTCACCATGCCCTCTATGGGCTTCAAATATCACTTTGCCAATTCCACAAGAACAGCATTAGCGAAAGGCTTCTTGAAGGAAAGCTGTAACTCTGTGAGATGAATTAACAGAACACAAAGCAGTTTCTCAGAAAGCTTCTTTCCAGTTTTAACGGAAGATATTTCCTTTTCACCATAGCCCTCTATGGGCTTCCAAATATCACTTTGCCAATTCCACAAGAACGATCTTAGCGAAAGGCTTCTTGAAGGAAAGATGTAACTCTGTGAGATGAATTAACAGAACACAAAGCAGTTTCTCAGAAAGCTTCTTTCCAGTTTTTAACGAAGATATTTCCTTTTCACCATAGCCCTCTATGGGCTTCCAAATATCACTTTGCAAATTCCACAAGAACAGCCTTAGCGAAAGTTTCTTGAAGGAAAGATGTAACTCTGTGAGATGAATTAACAGAACACAAAGCAGTTTCTCAGAAAGCTTCTTTCCAGTTTTAACGGAAGATATTTCCTTTTCACCATAGCCCTCTATGGGCTTCCAAATATCACTTTGCCAATTCCACAAGAACAGCCTTAGAAAGGCTTCTTGAAGGAAAGATGTAACTCTGTGAGATGAATTAACAGAACACAAAGCAGTTTCTCAGAAAGCTTCTTCCAGTTTCTAAAGGAAGATATTTTTTTTCACCATAGCCCTCTATGGGCTTCCAAATATCACTTTGCCAATTCCACAAGAACAGACTTAGGGAAAGGCTTATTGAAGGAAAGATGTAACTCTGTGAGATGAATTAACAGAACACAAAGCAGTTTCTCAGAAAGCTTCTTTCCAGTTTTTAAAGGAAGATATTTCCTTTTCACCATAGCCCTCTATGGGCTTCCAAATATCACTTTGCCAATTCCACAAGAACAGTCTTAGAGAAAGGCTTCTTGAAGGAAAGCTGTAACTCTGTGAGATGAATTAACAGAACACAAAGCAGTTTCTCAGAAAGCTTCTTTCCAGTATTTAACAGAAGATATTTCCTTTTCACCATAGCCCTCTATGGCTTCCAAATATCACTTTGCCAATTCCACAAGAACAGCCTTAGCGAAAGGCTTCTTGAAGGAAAGATGTAACTCTGTGAGATGAATTAACAGAACACAAAGCAGTTTCTCAGAAACCTTCTTTCCAGTTTTTAACGAAGATATTTCTTTTTCACCATAGCCCTCTATGGGCTTCCAAATATCACTTGCCAATTCCACAAGAACAGTCTTAGAGAAAGGCTTCTTGAAGGAAAGCTGTAACTCTGTGAGATGAATTAACAGAACACAAAGCAGTTTCTCAGAAAGCTTCTTTCCAGTTTTAACGGAAGATATTTCCTTTTCACCATTGCCTCTATGGGCTTCCAAATATCACTTTGCCAATTCCACAAGAACAGCTTAGCGAAAGGCTTCTTGAAGGAAAGCTGTAACTCTGTGAGATGAATTAACAGAACACAAAGCAGTTTCTCAGAAAGCTTCTTTCCAGTTTCTAACGGAAGATATTTCCTTTTCACCATAGCCCTCTATGGGCTTCCAAATATCACTTTGCCAATTCCACAAGAACAGCCTTAGCAAAAGGCTTCTTGAAGGAAAGATGTAACTCTGTGAGATGAATTAACAGAACACAAAGCAGTTTCTCAGAAAGCTTCTTTCCAGTATTTAACGGAAGATATTTCCTTTTCACCATAGCCCTCTATGGGCTTCCAAATATCACTTTGCCAATTCCACAAGAACAGCCATAGCGAAAGGCTTCTTGAAGGGAAAGCTGTAACTCTGTGAGATGAATTAACGGAACACAAAGCAGTTTCTCAGAAAGCTTCTTTCCAGTTTTTAACGGAAGATATATCCTTTTCCACCAAAGCCCTCTATGGGCTTCCAAATATCACTTTGCCAATTCCACAAGAACAGTCTTAGTGACAGGCTTCTTGAAGGAAAGATGTAACTCTGTGAGATGAATTAACAGAACACAAAGCAGTTTCTCAGAAAGCTTCTTTCCAGTTTTTAACGGAAGATATATCCTTTTCCACCAAAGCCCTCTATGGGCTTCCAAATATCACTTTGCCAATTCCACAAGAACAGTCTTAGAGAAAGGCTTCTGGAGGGAAAAGCTGTAACTCTGTGAGATGAATTAACAGAACACAAAGCAGTTTCTCAGAAAGCTTCTTTCCAGTATTTAACGGAAGATATTTCCTTTTCCACCATAGCCCTCTAGGGGCTTCCAAATATCACTTTGCCAATTCCACAAGAACAGCATTAGAAAGGCTTCTTGAAGGAAAGCTGTAACTCTGAGATGAATTAACAGAACACAAAGCAGTTTCTCAGAAAGCTTCTTTCCAGTTTTAACGGAAGATATTTTTCACCATAGCCCTCTATGGGCTTCCAAATATCACTTTGCCAATTCCACAAGAACAGCTTAGAGAAAGGCTTCTTGAAGGAAAGCTGTAACTCTGTGAGATGAATTAACAGAACAGCAGTTTCTCAGAAAGCTTCTTCCAGTTTTTAATGGAAGATATTTCCTTTTCACCATAGCCCTCTATGGGCTTCCAAATATCACTTTGCCAATTCCACAAGAACAGTCTTAGAGAAAGGCTTCTTGAAGGAAAGCTGTAACTCTGTGAGATGAATTAACAGAACACAAAGCAGTTTCTCAGAAAGCTTCTTTCCAGTTTTTAACGGAAGATATTTCCTTTTCACCATAGCCCTCTATGGGCTTCCAAATATCACTTTGCCAATTCCACAAGAACAGCTTAGCGAAAGGCTTCTTGAAGGAAAGCTGTAACTCTGTGAGATGAATTAACAGAACACAAAGCAGTTTCTCAGAAAGCTTCTTTCCAGTTTTTAAAGGAAGATATTTCCTTTTCACCATAGCCCTCTATGGGCTTCCAAATATCACTTTGCCAATTCCACAAGAACAGCCTTAGAAAGGCTTCTTGAAGGAAAGCTGTAACTCTGTGAGATGAATTAACAGAACACAAAGCAGTTTCTCAGAAAGCTTCTTTCCAGTTTTTAATGGAAGATATTTCCTTTTCACCATAGCCCTCTATGGGCTTCCAAATATCACTTTGCCAATTCCACAAGAACAGCCTTAGCGAAAGGCTTCTTGAAGGAAAGGTGTAACTCTGTGAGATGAATTAACAGAACACAAAGCAGTTTCTCAGAAAGCTTCTTTCCAGTTTTTAACGGAAGATATTTCCTTTTCACCATAGCCCTCTATGGGCTTCCAAATATCACTTTGCCAATTCCACAAGAACAGTCTTAGAGAAAGGCTTCTGAAGGGAAAGCTGTAAATCTGTGAGATGAATTAACAGAACACAAAGCAGTTTCTCAGAAACCTTCTTTCCAGTTTTTAACGAAGATATTTCCTTTTCACCATAGCCCTCTATGGGCTTCCAAATATCACTTTGCCAATTCCACAAGAACAGCTCTTAGCGAAAGGCTTCTTGAAGGAAAGGTGTAACTCTGTGAGATGAATTAACAGAACACAAAGCAGTTTCTCAGAAAGCTTCTTTCCAGTTTTTAACAGAAGATATTTTTCACCATAGCCTCTATGGGCTTCAAATATCACTTTGCCAATTCCACAAGAACAGTCTTAGAGAAAGGCTTCTTGAAGGAAAGCTGTAACTCTGTGAGATGAATTAACAGAACACAAAGCAGTTTCTCAGAAAGCTTCTTTCCAGTTTTAACGGAAGATATTTCCTTTTCACCATAGCCCTCTATGGGCTTCCAAATATCACTTTGCCAATTCCACAAGAACAGCATTAGACGAAAGGCTTTGAAGGAAAGCTGTAACTCTGTGAGATGAATTAACAGAACACAAAGCAGTTTCTCAGAAAGATTCTTTCCAGTTTTTAACGGAAGATATTTCCTTTTCACCATTGCCCTCTATGGGCTTCCAAATATCACTTTGCCAATTCCACAAGAACAGCCTTAGAAAGGCTTCTTGAAGGAAAGATGTAACTCTGTGAGATGAATTAACAGAACACAAAGCAGTTTCTCAGAAAGCTTCTTTCCAGTTTTAAGGAAGATATTTCCTTTTCACCATAGCCCTCTATGGGCTTCCAAATATCACTTTGCCAATTCCACAAGAACAGCCTTAGTGAAAGGCTTCTGAAGGAAAGATGTAACTCTGAGATGAATTAACAGAACAGAAAGCAGTTTCTCAGAAAGCTTCTTCCAGTTTTAACGGAAGATATTTCCTTTTCACCATTGCCCTCTATGGGCTTCCAAATATCACTTTGCCAATTCCACAAGAACAGACTTAGCGAAAGGCTTCTTGAAGGAAAGATGTAACTCTGTGAGATGAATTAACAGAACACAAAGCAGTTTCTCAGAAAGCTTCTTTCCAGTTTTTAACGGAAGATATTTCCTTTTCACCATAGCCCTCTAAGGGCTTCCAAATATCACTTTGCCAATTCCACAAGAACAGCCTTAGCGAAAGGCTTATTGAAGGAAAGATGTAACTCTGTGAGATGAATTATCAGAACACAAAGCAGTTTCTCAGAAAACTTCTTTCCAGTTTTAACGGAAGATATTTCCTTTTCACCATAGCATTCTATGGGCTTCCAATATCACTTTGCCAATTCCACAAGAACAGTCTTAGAGAAAGGCTTCTTGAAGGTGAAAGCTGTAACTCTGTGAGATGAATTAACAGAACACAAAGCAGTTTCTCAGAAAGCTTCTTTCCAGTTTTTAACGGAAGATATTTCCTTTTCACCATTGCCCTCTATGGGCTTCCAAATATCACTTTGCCAATTCCACAAGAACAGACTTAGCGAAAGGCTTCTTGAAGGAAAGTGTAACTCTGTGAGATGAATTAACAGAACACAAAGCAGTTCCTCAGAACTTCTTTCCAGTATTTAACGGAAGATATTTCCTTTTCACCATTGCCCTCTATGGGCTTCCAAATATCACTTTGCCAATTCCACAAGAACAGCATTAGCGAAAGGCTTCTTGAAGGAAAGCTGTAACTCTGTGAGATGAATTAACAGAACACAAAGCAGTTTCTCAGAAAGCTTCTTTCCAGTTTTAACGGAAGATATTTCCTTTTCACCATAGCCCTCTATGGGCTTCCAAATATCACTTTGCCAATTCCACAAGAACAGCCTTAGCAAAAGGCTTCTTGAAGGGAAAGGTGTAACTCTGTGAGATGAATTAACAGAACACAAAGCAGTTTCTCAGAAAGCTTCTTTCCAGTTTTTAACGGAAGATATTTCCTTTTTCACCATAGCCCTCTATGGGCTTCCAAATATCACTTTGCCAATTCCACAAGAACAGTCGTAGAGAAAGACTTGTTGAGAGGAAAGCTGTTACTCTGTGAGATGAATTAACGGAACACAAAGCAGTTTCTCAGAAAGCTTCTTTCCAGTTTTTAACCGAAGATATTTCCTTTTCACCATTGCCCTCTATGGGCTTCCAAATATCACTTTGCCAATTCCACAAGAACAGACTTAGCGACAGGCTTCTTGAAGGAAAGCTGTAACTCTGTGAGATGAATTAACAGAACACAAAGCAGTTTCTCAGAAAGTTTCTTCCAGTTTTAATGGAAGATATCTCTTTTTCACCATAGCCCTCTATGGGCTTCCAAATATCACTTTGCCAATTCCACAAGAACAGTCTTAGCGAAAGGCTTCTTGAAGGAAAGCTGTAACTCTGTGAGATGAATTAACAGAACACAAAGCAGTTTCTCAGAAAGCTTCTTTCCAGTTTTAACTGAAGATATTTCCTTTTCACCATTGCCCTCTAGGGCTTCCAAATATCACTTTGCCAATTCCACAAGAACAGCCTTAGCGAAAGGCTTCTTGAAGGAAAGCTGTAACTCTGTGAGATGAATTAACAGAACACAAAGCAGTTTCTCAGAAAGCTTCTTTCCAGTTTTTAACGGAAGATATTTCCTTTTCACCATTGCCCTCTATGGGCTTCCAAATATCACTTTGCCAATTCCACAAGAACAGACTTAGCGAAAGGCTTCTTGAAGGAAAGCTGTAACTCTGTGAGATGAATTAACAGAACACAAAGCAGTTTCTCAGAAAGCTTCTTTCCAGTTTTTAATAACGGAAGATATTTCCTTTTCACCATAGCCCTCTATGGGCTTCCAAATATCACTTTGCCAATTCCACAAGAACAGCCTTAGAAAGGCTTCTTGAAGGGAAAGGTGTAACTCTGTGAGATGAATTAACAGAACACAAAGCAGTTTCTCAGAAAGCTTCTTTCCAGTTTTAACGGAAGATATTTCCTTTTCACCATAGCCCTCAATGGGCTTCCAAATATCACTTTGCCAATTCCACAAGAACAGCCTTAGCGAAAGGCTTCTTGAAGGAAAGATGTAACTCTGTGAGATGAATTAACAGAACACAAAGCAGTTTCTCAGAAAGCTTCTTTCCAGTTTTTAACGGAAGATATTTCTTTTTCACCATAGCCCTCTATGGGCTTCCAAATATCACTTTGCCAATT
Source organism: Erythrocebus patas (assembly GCA_023783455.1). Lineage (NCBI taxonomy): Eukaryota > Metazoa > Chordata > Mammalia > Primates > Cercopithecidae > Erythrocebus > Erythrocebus patas. The sequence goes on from JAKFHT010000427.1 coordinate 13,421, forward strand.
CCACAAGAACAGTCTTAGAGAAAGGCTTCTTGAGGGAAAGCTGTAACTCTGTGAGATGAATTCAGAACACAAAGCAGTTTCAGAAAGCTTCTTTCCAGTATTTAACGGAAGATATTTCCTTTTCACCAGAGCCCCTATGGGCTTCCAAATATCACTTTCAATTCCACAAGAACAGTCTTAGAGAAAGGCTTCTTGAAGGAAAGCTGTAACTCTGTGAGATGAATTAACAGAACACAAAGCAGTTTCTCAGAAAGCTTCTTTCCAGTTTTTAACGGAAGATATTTCCTTTTTCACCGTAGCCCTCTATGGGCTTCCAAATATCACTTTGCCAATTCCACAAGAACAGCATTAGCGAAAGGCTTCTTGAAGGAAAGCTGTAACTCTGTGAGATGAATTAACAGAACACAAGCAGTTTCTCAGAAAGCTTCTTTCCAGTTTTTAACGGAAGATATTTCCTTTTCACCATAGCCCTCTATGGGCTTCCAAATATCACTTTGCCAATTCCACAAGAACAGTCTTAGAGAAAGGCTTCTTGAAGGAAAGATGTAATTCTGTGAGATGAATTAACAGAACACAAAGCAGTTTCTCAGAAAGCTTCTTTCCAGTTTTAATGGAAGATATTTCCTTTTCACCATAGCCCTCTATGGGCTTCCAAATATCACTTTGCAATTCCACAAGAACAGCCTTAGCGAAAGGCTTCTGAAGGAAAGCTGTAACTCTGTGAGATGAATTAACAGAACACAAAGCAGTTTCTCAGAAAGCTTCTTTCCAGTTTCTAACGGAAGATATTTCCTTTTCACCATAGCCCTCTATGGGCTTCCAAATATCACTTTGCCAATTCCACAAGAACAGCCTTAGCGAAAGGCTTCTTGAAGGAAAGATGTAACTCTGTGAGATGAATTAACAGAACACAAGCAGTTTCTCAGAAAGCTTCTTTCCAGTTTTAATAAAGATATTTCCTTTTCACCATAGCCCTCTATGGGCTTCCAAATATCACTTTGCCAATTCCACAAGAACAGCCTTAGCGAAAGGTTCTTGAAGGAAAGCTGTAACTCTGTGAGATGAATTAACAGAACACAAAGCAGTTTCTCAGAAAGCTTCTTTCCAGTTTTTAACGGAAGATATTTCCTTTTCACCATAGCCCTCTATGGGCTTCCAAATATCACTTTGCCAATTCCACAAGAACAGTCTTAGAAAGGCTTCTTGAGGAAAGCTGTAACTCTGTGAGATGAATTAACAGAACACAAAGCAGTTTCTCAGAAAGCTTCTTTCCAGTTTTTAACGGAAGATATTTCCTTTTCACCATAGCCCTCTATGGGCTTCCAAATATCACTTTGCAATTCCACAAGAACAGTCTTAGAAAGGCTTCTTGAGGAAAGCTGTAACTCTGTGAGATGAATTAACAGAACACAAAGCAGTTTCTCAGAAAGCTTCTTTCCAGTTTTTAACGGAAGATATTTTTTTCACCATAGCCCTCTATGGGCTTCCAAATATCACTTTGCCAATTCCACAAGAACAGCCTTAGCGAAAGGCTTCTTGAAGGAAAGCTGTAACTCTGTGAGATGAATTAACAGAACACAAAGCAGTTTCTCAGAAAGCTTCTTTCCAGTTTTTAACGGAAGATATTTCCTTTTTCACCATTGCCCTCTATGGGCTCCCAAATATCACTTTGCCAATTCCACAAGAACAGCCTTAGAGAAAGGCTTCTTGAAGGAAAGATGTAACTCTGTGAGATGAATTATCAGAACACAAAGCAGTTTCTCAGAAAGCTTCTTTCCAGTTTTTAAAGAAGATATTTCCTTTTCACCATAGCCCTCTATGGGCTTCCAAATATCACTTTGCCAATTCCACAAGAACAGTCTTAGCGAAAGGCTTCTTGAAGGAAAGCTGTAACTCTGTGAGATGAATTAACAGAACACAAAGCAGTTTCTCAGAAAGCTTCTTTCCAGTTTTTAATAAGATATTTCCTTTTCACCATAGCCCTCTATGGGCTTCCAAATATCACTTTGCCAATTCCACAAGAACAGCCTTAGCGAAAGGCTTCTTGAAGGAAAGATGTAACTCTGTGAGATGAATTAACAGAACACAAAGCAGTTTCTCAGAAAGCTTCTTTCCAGTTTTAATGGAAGATATTTCCTTTTCACCATAGCCCTCTATGGGCTTCCAAATATCACTTTGCCAATTCCACAAGAACAGCCTTAGTGAAAGGCTTCTTGAAGGAAAGATGTAACTCTGTGAGATGAATTAACAGAACACAAAGCAGTTTCTCAGAAAGCTTTTTCCAGTTTTTAACGGAAGATATTTCCTTTTCACCATGGACCTCTATGGGCTTCCAAATATCACTTTGCCAATTCCACAAGAACAGCCTTAGTGAAAGGCTTCTTGAAGGAAAGATGTAACTCCATGGGATGAATTAACAGAACACAAAGCAGTTTCTCAGAAAGCTTCTTTCCAGTTTTTAAAGGAAGATATTTCCTTTTCACCATTGCCCTCTATGGGCTTCTAAATATCACTTTGCCAATTCCACAAGAACAGACTTAGCCACAGGCTTCTTGAAGGAAAGATGTAACTCTGTGAGATGAATTAACAGAACACAAAGCAGTTTCTCAGAAAGCTTCTTTCCAGTTTTAATGGAAGATATTTCCTTTTCACCATAGCCCTCTATGGGCTTCCAAATATCACTTGCCAATTCCACAAGAACAGTCTTAGAGAAAGGCTTCTTGAAGGAAAGCTGTAACTCTGTGAGATGAATTAACAGAACACAAAGCAGTTTCTCAGAAAGCTTCTTTCCAGTTTTTAACGGAAGATATTTCCTTTTCACCATAGCCCTCTAGGGCTTCCAAATATCACTTTGCCAATTCCACAAGAACAGCCTTAGCGAAAGGATCCTTGAAGGAAAGCTGTAACTCTGTGAGATGAATTAACAGAACACAAAGCAGTTTCTCAGAAAGCTTCTTTCCAGTTTTAGCGGAAGATATTTCCTTTTCACCATTGCCCTCTATGGGCTTCCAAATATCACTTTGCAAATTCCACAAGAACAGCCTTAGCGAAGGCTTCTTGAAGAGAAAGATGTAACTCTGTGAGATGAATTAACAGAACACAAAGCAGTTTCTCAGAAAGCTTCTCTTCCAAATATCACGGAAGATATTTCCTTTTCACCATAGCCCTCTATGGGCTTCCAAATATCACTTTGCAAATTCCACAAGAACAGTCTTAGAAAGGCTTCTTGAGGAAAGCTGTAACTCTGTGAGATGAATTAACAGAACACAAAGCAGTTTCTCAGAAAGCTTCTTTCCAGTTTTTAACGGAAGATATTTCCTTTTCACCATAGCCCTCTATGGGCTTCCAAATATCACTTTGCCAATTCCACAAGAACAGACTTAGCGAAAGGCTTCTTGAAGGGAAAGATGTAACTCTGTGAGATGAATTAACAGAACACAAAGCAGTTTCTCAGAAAGCTTCTTTCCAGTTTTTAACGAAGATATTTCCTTTTCACCATAGCCCTCAATGGGCTTCCAAATATCACTTTTCTAATTCCACAAGAACAGCCTTAGCGAAAGGCTTCTTGAAGGAAAGATGTAACTCTGTGAGATGAATTAACAGAACACAAAGCAGTTTCTCAGAAAGCTTCTTTCAGTTTTAATGGAAGATATTTCCTTTTCACCATAGCCCTCTATGGGCTTCCAAATATCACTTTGCCAATTCCACAAGAACAGCCTTAGCGAAAGATTTCTTGAAGGAAAGATGTAACTCTGTGAGATGAATTAACAGAACACAAAGCAGTTTCTCAGAAAGCTTCTTTCCAGTTTTAATGGAAGATATTTCCTTTTCACCATAGCCCTCTATGGGCTTCCAAATATCACTTTGCCAATTCCACAAGAACAGCCTTAGGGAAAGATTTCTTGAAGGAAAGATGTAACTCTGTGAGATGAATTAACAGAACACAAAGCAGTTTCTCAGAAAGCTTTTTCCAGTTTTTAACGGAAGATATTTCCTTTTCACCATGGACCTCTATGGGCTTCCAAATATCACTTTGCCAATTCCACAAGAACAGCCTTAGTGAAAGGCTTCTTGAAGGAAAGATGTAACTCTGTGAGATGAATTAACAGAACACAAAGCAGTTTCTCAGAAAGCTTCTTTCCAGTTTTTAAAGGAAGATATTTCCTTTTCACCATAGCCCTCTATGGGCTTCCAAATATCACTTTGCCAATTCCACAAGAACAGACTTAGCCACAGGCTTCTTGAAGGAAAGATGTAACTCTGTGAGATGAATTAACAGAACACAAAGCAGTTTCTCAGAAAGCTTCTTTCCAGTTTTTAATGGAAGATATTTCCTTTTCACCATAGCCCTCTATGGGCTTCCAAATATCACATTGCCAATTCCACAAGAACAGTCTTAGAAAGGCTTCTTGAAGGAAATGTAACTCTGTGAGATGAATTAACAGAACACAAACCAGTTTCTCAGAAAGCTTCTTTCCAGTTTTTAACGAAGATATTTCCTTTTCACCATAGCCCTCTAGGGGCTTCCAAATATCACTTTGCCAATTCCACAAGAACAGCCTTAGCGAAAGGATCCTTGAAGGAAAGCTGTAACTCTGTGAGATGAATTAACAGAACACAAAGCAGTTTCTCAGAAACCTTCTTTCCAGTTTTAGCGGAAGATATTTCCTTTTCACCATTGCCCTCTATGGGCTTCCAAATATCACTTTGCCAATTCCACAAGAACAGACTTAGCGACAGGCTTCTTGAAGGAAAGATGTAACTCTGTGAGATGAATTACAGAACACAAAGCAGTTTCTCAGAAAGCTTCTTTCCAGTTTTAACGGAAGATATTTCCTTTTCACCATAGCCCTATGGGCTTCCAAATATCACTTTGCAAATTCCACAAGAACAGTCTTAGAGAAAGGCTTCTTGAGGTGAAAGCTGTAACTCTGTGAGATGAATTAACAGAACACAAAGCAGTTTCTCAGAAAGCTTCTTTCCAGTTTTAACGGAAGATATTTCCTTTTCACCATAGCCCTCTATGGGCTTCCAAATATCACTTTGCCAATTCACAAGAACACCCTTAGCGAAAGGCTTCTTGAAGGAAAGATGTAACTCTGTGAGATGAATTAACAGAACACAAAGCAGTTTCTCAGAAAGCTTCTTTCCAGTTTTTAACGAAGATATTTCCTTTTCACCATAGCCCTCAATGGGCTTCCAAATATCACTTTTCTAATTCCACAAAACAGCCTTAGCGAAAGGCTTCTTGAAGGGAAAGATGTAACTCTGTGAGATGAATTAACAGAACACAAAGCAGTTTCTCAGAAAGCTTCTTTCAGTTTTTAATGGAAGATATTTCCTTTTTCACCATAGCCCTCTATGGGCTTCCAAATATCACTTTGCCAATTCCACAAGAACAGCCTTAGCGAAAGATTTCTTGAAGGGAAAGATGTAACTCTGTGAGATGAATTAACAGAACACAAAGCAGTTTCTCAGAAAGCTTCTTTCCAGTTTTTAACGGAAGATATTTCCTTTTTCACCATAGCCCTCTATGGGCTTCCAAATATCACTTTGCCAATTCCACAAGAACAGCCTTAGGAAAGGCTTCTTGAAGGAAAGATGTAACTCCATGAGATGAATTAACAGAACACAAAGCAGTTTCTCAGAAAGCTTCTTTCCAGTATTTAACGGAAGATATTTCCTTTTCACCATAGCCCTCTATGGGCTTCCAAATATCACTTTGCCAATTCCACAAGAACAGTCTTAGCGAAAGGCTTCTTGAAGGAAAGATGTAACTCTGTGAGATGAATTAACAGAACACAAAGCAGTTTCTCAGAAAGCTTCTTTCCAGTATTTAACGGAAGATATTTCCTTTTTCACCATAGCCCTCTATGGGCTTCCAAATATCATTTTGCCAATTCCACAAGAACAGTCTTAGAGAAAGGCTTCTTGAAGGTGAAAGCTGTAACTCTGTGAGATGAATTAACAGAACACAAAGCAGTTTCTCAGAAAGCTTCTTTCCAGTTTTTAACGGAAGATATTTCCTTCTTCACCATAGCCCCCTATGGGCTTCCAAATATCACTTTGCCAATTCCACAAGAACAGCCTTAGCAAAAGGCTTCTTGAAGGAAAGCTGTAACTCTGTGAGATGAATTAACAGAACACAAAGCAGTTTCTCAGAAAGCTTCTTTCCAGTTTTAATGGAAGATATTTCCTTTCTCACCATAGCCCTCTATGGGCTTCCAAATATCACTTTGCCAGTTCCACAAGAACAGTCTTAGAGAAAGGCTTCTTGAAGGAAAGCTGTAACTCTGTGAGATGAATTAACAGAACACAAAGCAGTTTCTTAGAAAGCTTCTTTCCAGTATTTAACGGAAGATATTTCCTTTTTCACCATAGCCCTCTATGGGCTTCCAAATATCACTTTGCCAATTCCACAAGAACAGCCTTAGCGAAAGGCTTCTTGAAGGAAAGCTGTAACTCTGTGAGATGAATTAACAGAACACAAAGCAGTTTCTTAGAAAGCTTCTTTCCAGTATTTAACAGAAGATATTTCCTTGTTCACCTTTGCCCTCTATGGGCTTCCAATATCACTTTGCCAATTCCACAATAACAGCATTAGCGAAAGGCTTCTTGAAGGGAAGCTGTTACTCTGTGAGATGAATTAACAGAACACAAAGCAGTTTCTCAGAAAGCTTCTTTCCAGTTTCTAACGGAAGATATTTCCTTTTTCAGCATGGCCCTCTATGGGCTTCCAAATATCAGTTTGCCAATTCCACAAGAACAGACTTAGCGACAGGCTTCCTGAATGGAAAGATGTAACTCTGTGAGATGAATTAACAGAACACAAAGCAGTTTCTCAGAAAGCTTCTTTCCAGTTTTTAACGGAAGATATTTCCTTTTTCACCATAGCCCTCTATGGGCTTCCAAATATCACTTTGCCAATTCCACAAGAACAGCTTATTGAAAGGCTTCTTGAAGGAAAGCTGTAACTCTGTGAGATGAATTAACAGAACACAAAGCAGTTTCTCAGAAAGCTTCTTTCCAGTTTTTAACGGAAGATATTTCCTTTTTCACCATAGCCTCTATGGGCTTCCAAATATCACTTTGCCAATTCCACAAGAACAGCCTTAGCGAAAGGCTTCTTGAAGGAAAGATGTAACTCTGTGAGATGAATTAACAGAACACAAAGCAGTTTCTCAGAAAGCTTCTTTCCAGTTTTTAACAAGATATTTCCTTTTTCACCATTGCCCTCTATGGGCTTCCAAATATCACTTTGCCAATTCCACAAGAACAGCCTTAGCGAAAGGCTTCTTGAAGGAAAGATGTAACTCTGAGATGAATTAACAGAACACAAAGCAGTTTCTCAGAAAGCTTCTTTCCAGTTTTTAAAGCAAGATATTTCCTTTTTCACCATAGCATTCTATGGGCTTCCGAATATCACTTTGCCAATTCCACAAGAACAGTCTTAGAAAGGCTTCTTGAAGGTGAAAGATGTAACTCTGTGAGATGAATTAACAGAACACAAAGCAGTTTCTCAGAAAGCTTCTTTCCAGTTTCTAACGGAAGATATTTCCTTCTTCACCATTGCCCTCTATGGGCTTCCAAATATCCCTTTGCCAATTCCACAAGAACAGTCTTACAGAAAGTCTTCTTGAAGGGAAAGCTGTAACTCTGTGAGATGAATTAGCAGAACACAAAGCAGTCTCTCAGAGAGCTTCGTTCCAGTATTTAACAGAAGATATTTCCTTTTTCACCATTGCCCTCTATGGGCTTCCGAATATCACTTTGCCAATTCCACAAGAACAGTCTTAGAGAAAGGCTTCCTGAGGTGGAAGCTGTAACTCTGTGAGATGAATTAAGAGAACACAAAGCAGTTTCTCAGAAAGCTTCATTCCAGTTTTTAAAGGAAGATATTTCCTTTTCAGCATAGCCCTCTATGGGCTTCCAAATATCACTTTGCCAATTCCACAAGAACAGCCTTAGCGAAAGGCTTCTTGAAGGGAAAGGTGTAACTCTGTGAGATGAATTAACAGAACACAAAGCAGTTTCTCAGAAAGCTTCTTTCCAGTTTTTAACTGAAGATATTTCCTTCTTCACCATTGCCCTCTAATGGCTTCCAAATATCACCTTGCCAATTCCACAAGAACAGACTTAGCGACAGGATTCTTGAAGGGAAAGATGTAACTGTGTGAGATGAATTTACAGAACACAAAGCAGTTTCTCAGAAAGCTTCTTTCCAGTTTTTAATGGAAGATATTTCCTTTCTCACCATAGCCCTCTATGGGCTTCCAAATATCACTTTGCCAGTTCCACAAGAACAGTCTTAGAGAAAGGCTTCTTGAAGGGAAAGCTGTAACTCTGTGAGATGAATTAGCAGAACACAAAGCAGTTTCTTAGAGAGCTTCTTTCCAGTATTTAACAGAAGATATTTCTTTTTTCACCATTGCCCTCTAGGGGCTTCCGAACATCACTTTGCCAATTCCACAAGAAAAGCATTAGCGAAAGGCTTCTTCAAGGGAAAGCTGTAACTCTGTGAGATGAATTAACAGAACACAAAGCAGTTTCTCAGCAAGCTTCTTTCCAGTTTTTAATGGAAGATATTTCCTTTTTCACCATAGCCCTCTATGGGCTTCCAAATATCACTTTGCCAATTCCACAAGAACAGCCTTAGCGAAAGGCTTCTTGAAGGGAGAGATGTAACTCTGTGAGGTGAATTTTCAGAACACAAAGCAGTTTCTCCGAAAGCTTCTTTCCAGTTTTTAAAGGATGATATTTCCTTTTTCTCCGTTGCCCTCTATGGGCTGCCAAATATCACTTTGCCAATTCCACAAGAACAGCATTACAAAAGGCTTCTTGAAGAGAAAGCTGTAACTCTGTGAGATGAATTAACAGAACACAAAGCAGTTTCTCAGAAAGCTTCTTTCCAGTTTTTAATAAAAGATATTTCCTTTTCACCATAGCCTCTATGGGCTTCCAAATATCACTTTGCCAATTCCACAAGAACAGCCTTAGCGAAAGGCTTCTTGAAGGGAAAGGTGTAACTCCGTGAGATGAATTAACAGAACACAAAGCAGTTTCTCAGAAAGCTTCTTTCCAGTTTTTAACCCAAGATATTTCCTTTTTCACCATAGCCCTAAATGCGCTTCCAAATATCACTTTGCCAATACCAAAAAACAGCCTTAGCGAAAGGCTTCTTGAAGGGAAAGATGTAACTCTGTGAGATGAATTAACAGAACACAAAGCAGTTTCTCAGAAAGCTTCTTTCCAGTTTTTAACGGCAGATATTTCCTTTTTCACCATAGCCCTCTATGGGCTTCCAAATATCACTTTGCCAATTCCACAAGAACGATCTTAGCGAAAGGCTTCTTCAAGGGAAAGATGTAAATCTGTGAGATGAATTAACAGAACACAAAGCAGTTCCTCAGAAAGCTTCTTTCCAGTTTTTAACGAAAGATAGTTCCGTTTTCACCGTTGCCCTCTATGGGCTTCCAAATATCACTTTGCAAATTCAACAAGGGCAGCCTTAGCGAAAGATTTCTTCAACGGAAAGATGTAACTCTGTGAGATGAATTAAGAGAACACAAAGCAGTTTCTCAGAAAGCTTCTTTCCAGTTTTTACCGAAGATATTTCCTTTTTCACCGTAGCCCTCTATGGGCTTCCAAATATCACTTTGCCAACTCCACAAGAACAGCCTTAGAGAAAGGCTTCTTGAAGGGAAAAATGTAACTCCATGAGATGAATTAACAGAAGAGAAAGCAGTTTCTCAGAAAGCTTCCTTCCAGTTTCTAAAGGAAGATATTTTTTTTTTCACCATTGCCCTCTATGGGCTTCTAAATATCACTTTGCTAATTCCACAAGAACAGACTTAGGGAAAGGCTTATTGAAGGGAAAGATGTAACTCTGTGAGATGAATTATCAGAACACAAAGCAGTTTCTCAGAAAACTTCTTTCCAGTTTTTAAAGGAAGATATTTCCTTTTTCACCATAGCCCTCTATGGGCTTCCAAATGTCACTTTGCAAATTACAGAAGAACAGTCTTAGAGAAAGGCTTCTTGAGGGGAAAGCTGTAACACTGTGAGATGAATTAACAGAACACAGAGCAGTTTCTCAGACACCTTCTTTCCAGTATTTAACAGAAGATATTTCCTTTTTCACCGTAGCCCTCTATGGCCTTCCAAATATCACTTTGCCAATTCCACAAGAACAGCATTAGCGAAAGGCTTCTTGAAGGGAAAGATGTAACTCTGTGAGATGAATTAACAGAACACAATGCAGTTTCTCAGAAACCTTCTTTCCAGTTTTTAACAGAATATATTTCATTTTTCACCGTAGCCCTCTATGGGCTTCCAAATATCACTTGCCAAGTCCACAAGAACAGTCTTAGAGAAAGGCTTCTTGAGGTGGAAGCTGTAACTCTGTGAGATGAATTAACAGAACACAAAGCAGTTACTCAGAAAGCTTCTTTCCATCTTTTAACGGAAGATATTTCCTTTTTCACCATTGCCCTCTATGGGCTTCCAAATACCACTTTGCCAATTCCACAAGAACAGCGTTAGCTAAAGGCTTCTTGAAGGGAAAGCTGTAACTCTGTGAGATGAATTAACAGAACACAAAGCAGTTTCTCAGAAAGCTTCTTTCCAGTTTCTAACGGAAGATATTTCCTTTTTCACCATAGCCCTGTACGGGCTTCCAAATATGACTTTGCCAATTCCACAAGAACAGCCTTAGCAAAAGGCTTCTTGAAGGGAAAGATGTAACTCTGTGAGGTGAATTTTCAGAACACAAAGCAGTTTCTCAGAAAGCTTCTTTTCAGTTTTTAAAGGAAGATATTTCCTTTTTCACCATAGCCCTCTATGGGCTTCCAAATATCACTTTGCCAATTCCACAAGAACAGCATTAACGAAAGGCTTCTTGAAGGGAAAGCTGTAACTCTGTGAGATGACTTAACGGAACACAAAACAGTTTCTCAGAAAGATTCTTTCCAGTTTTTAACGGAAGATATTTCCTTTTTCTCCATTGCCCTCTATGGGCTTCCAAATATCACTTTGCCAATTCCACAAGAACAGACTTAGTGACAGGCTTCTTGAAGGGAAAGCTGTAACTCTGTGAGATGAATTAACAGAACACAAAGTAGTTTCTCACAAAGCTTCTTTCCAGTTTTCAACAATAGATATTTCCGTTTTCACCGTTGCCCTCTATGGGCTTCCAAATATCACTTTGCGAATTCCACAAGAGCAGACTTAGCGAAAGATTTCTTGAAGGGAAAGATGTAACTCTGTGAGATGAATTAACAGAACACAAAGCAGTTTCTCAGAAAGCTTCTTTCCAGTTTTTACCGAAGATATTTCCTTTTTCACCGTAGCCCTCTATGGGCTTCCAAATATCACTTTGCCAATTCCACAAGAACAGCCTTAGTGAAAGGCTTCTCGAAGGGAAAGATGTAACTCCATGAGATGAATTAACAGAACAGAAAGCAGTTTCTCAGAAAGCTTCCTTCCAGTTTCTAAATTAAGATATTTCCTTTTTCACCATTGCCCTCTATGGGCTTCTAAATATCACTTTGCCAATTCCACAAGAACAGACTTAGCGACACGCTTCTTGAAGGGAAAGATGTAACTCTGTGAGATGAATTAAGAAAACACAAAGCAGTTTCTCAGAAAGCTTCTTTCCAGTTTTTAACGGAAGATATTTCCTTTTTCACCATAGCCCTCTATGGGCTTCCAAATATCACTTTGCCAGTTCCACAAGAACAGCATTGCAAAAGGCTTCTTGAAGAGAAAGCTGTAACTCTGTGAGATGACTTAACAGAACACAAAGCAGTTTCTCAGAAAGCTTCTTTCCAGTTTTTAACGGAAGATATTTCCTTTTTCACCATTGCCCTCTATGGGCTTCCAAATATCACTTTTCCAATTCCAGAAGAACAGCCTTAGCGAAAGGCTTATTGAAGGGAAAGATGTAACTCTGTGAGATGAATTATCAGAACACAAAGCAGTTTCTCAGAAAACTTCTTTCCAGTTTTTAAAGCAAGATATTTCCTTTTTCACCATAGCATTCTATGGGCTTCCGAATATCACTTTGCCAATTCCACAAGAACAGTCTTAGAGAAAGGATTCTTGAGGTGAAAGATGTAACTCTGTGAGATGAATTAACAGAACACAAAGCAGTTTCTCATAAAGCTTCTTTCCTGTTTTTAACGGAAGATATTTCCTTCTTCACCATTGCCCTCTATGGGCTTCCAAATATCACTTTGCCAATTCCACAAGAACAGACTTAGCGACAGGCTTCTTGAAGGGAAAGATGTAACTCTGTGAGATGAATTAACAGAACACAAAGCAGTTTCTCAGAAAGCTTCTTTCCAGTTTTTAATGGAAGATATTTCCTTTCTCACCATAGCCCTCTATGGGCTTCCAAATATCACTTTGCCAATTCCACAAGAACAGTCTTAGAAAGGCTTCTTGAAGGAAAGCTGTAACTCTGTGAGATGAATTAGCAGAACACAAAGCAGTTTCAGAAAGCTTCTTTCCAGTATTTAACAGAAGATATTTCCTTTTTCACCATTGCCCTCTATGGGCTTCCGAATATCAGTTTGCCAATTCCACAAGAACAGCATTAGCGAAAGGCTTCTTGAAGGGAAAGCTGTAACTCTGTGAGATGAATTAACAGAACACAAAGCAGTTTCTCAGAAAGCTTCTTTCCAGTTTCTAAAGGAAGATATTTCCTTTTTCACCATAGCCCTCTATGGGCTTCCAAATATCACTTTGCCAATTCCACAAGAACAGCCTTAGCAAAAGGCTTCTTGAAGGGAAAGATGTAACTCTGTGAGATGAATTAACAGAACACAAAGCAGTTTCTCAGAAAGCTTCTTTCCAGTTTTTAACGGAAGTTATTTCCTTTTTCACCATAGCCCTCTATGGGCTTCCAAATATCACTTTGCCAATTCCACAAGAACAGTCTTAGAGAAAGGCTTGTTGAGAGGAAAGCTGTAATTCTGTGAGATGAATTAAGAGAACACAAAGCAGTTTCTCAGAAACCATCTTTCCAGTCTTTAAAGGAAGATATTTCCTTTTTCACCATAGCATTCTATGGGCTTCCAAATATCACATTGCCAATTCCAGAAGAACAGCCTTAGCGAAAGGCTTCTTGAAGGGAAAGATGTAACTCTGTCAGATGAATTATCAGAACACAATGCAGTTGCTCAGAAAGCTTCTTTCCAGTTTTGAACGGAAGATATTTCCTTTTTCACCATAGCCCTCTATGGGCTTCCAAATATCACTTTGCCAACTCGACAAGAACAGCCTTAGTGAAAGGCTTCTTGAAGGGAAAGATGTAACTCCATGAGATGAATTAACAGAACACAAGCAGTTTCTCAGAAAGCTTCTTCCAGTTTTTAATGGAAGATATTTCCTTTTTCACCATTGCCCTCTATGGGCTTCCAAATATCACTTTGCCAATTCCACAAGAACAGACTTAGCGACACGCTTCTTGAAGGGAAAGATGTAACCCTCTGAGATGAATTAAGAAAACACAAAGCAGTTTCTCAGAAAGCTTCTTTCCAGTTTTTAACGGAAGATATTTCCTTTTTCACCATAGCCCTCTAAGGGCTTCCAAATATCACTTTGCCAATTCCAGAAGAACAGCCTTAGGGAAAGGCTTATTGAAGGGAAAGATGTAACTCTGTGAGATGAATTATCAGAACACAAAGCAGTTTCTCAGAAAACTTCTTTCCAGTATTTAACGAAAGATATTTCCTTTTTCACCATAGCCCTCTATGGGCCTCCAAATATTACTTTGCCAATTCCACAAGAACAGTCTTAGAAAAGTCTTCTTGAGAGGAAAGCTGTAACTCTGTGAGATGAATTAACAGAACACAAAGCAGTTTGTCACACACCTTCTTTCCAGTATTTAACGGAAGATATTCCCTTTTTCACCGTAGCCCTCTATGGGCTTCCTAATATCACTTTGCCAATTCCACAAGAACAGCTTAGCGAAAGGCTTCTTGAAGGAAAGATGTAACTCTGTGAGATGAATTAACAGAACACAATGCAGTTTCTCAGAAAGCTTCTTTCCAGTTTTTAACGGAAGATATTTCTTTTCACCATAGCCCTCTATGGGCTTCCAAATATCACTTTGCCAATTCCACAAGAACAGTCTTAGCGAAAGGCTTCTTGTAGGATAACGTGTAACTCTGTGAGATGAATTAACAGAACACAAAGCAGTTTCTCAGAAAGTTTCTTTCCAGTTTTTAACGGAAGATATTTCCTTTTTCACCATAGCCCTCTATGGGCTTCCAAATATCACTTTGCCAATTCCACAAGAACAGCCTTAGCGAAAGGCTTCTTGAAGGAAAGCTGTAACTCTGTGAGATGAATTAACAGAACACAAAGCAGTTTCTCAGAAAGCTTCTTTCCAGTTTTTAACGGAAGATATTCCTTTTTCACCATAGCCCTCTATGGGCTTCCAAATATCACTTTGCCAATTCCACAAGAACAGCCTTAGCGAAAGGCTTCTTGAAGGAAAGCTGTAACTCTGAGATGAATTAACAGAACACAAAGCAGTTTCTCAGAAAGCTTCTTCCAGTTTTTAACGGAAGATATTTCCTTTTTCACCATAGCCCTCTATGGGCTTCAAATATCACTTTGCCAATTCCACAAGAACAGCCTTAGCGAAAGGCTTCTTGAAGGAAAGCTGTAACTCTGTGAGATGAATTAACAGAACACAAAGCAGTTTCTCAGAAAGCTTCTTTCCAGTTTTTAACGGAAGATATTTTTTTCACCATAGCCCTCTATGGGCTTCCAAATATCACTTTGCCAATTCCACAAGAACAGACTTAGAGAAAGGCTTCTTGAAGGAAAGATGTAACTCTGTGAGATGAATTAACAGAACACAAAGCAGTTTCTCAGAAAGCTTCTTTCCAGTTTTTAACGGAAGATATTTCCTTTTTCACCATTGCCCTCTATGGGCTTCCAAATATCACTTTGCCAATTCCACAAGAACAGTCTTAGTGAAAGGCTTCTTGAAGGAAAGATGTAACTCCATGAGATGAATTAACAGAACAGAAAGCAGTTTCTCAGAAAGCTTCTTCCAGTTTCTAAATTAAGATATTTCCTTTTTCACCATTGCCTCTATGGGCTTCCAAATATCACTTTGCCAATTCCACAAGAACAGCCTTAGCGAAAGGCTTCTTGAAGGAAAGATGTAACTCTGTGAGATGAATTAAGAAAACACAAAGCAGTTTCTCAGAAAGCTTCTTTCCAGTTTTTTACGGAAGATATTTCCTTTTTCACCATAGCCCTCTAAGGCCTTCCAAATATCACTTTTCCAATTCCAGAAGAACAGCCTTAGCGAAAGGCTTATTGAAGGGAAAGATGTAACTCTGTGAGATGAATTATCAGAACACAAAGCAGTTTCTCAGAAAACTTCTTTCCAGTTTTTAAAGCAAGATATTTCTTTTTCACCATAGCATTCTATGGGCTTCCGAATATCACTTTGCCAATTCCACAAGAACAGTCTTAGAGAAAGGCTTCTTGAGGTGAAAGATGTAACTCTGTGAGATGAATTAACAGAACACAAAGCAGTTTCTCAGAAAGCTTCTTGCCTGTTTTTAACGGAAGATATTTCCTTCTTCACCATTGCCCTCTATGGGCTTCCAAATATCACTTTGCCAATTCCACAAGAACAGACTTAGCGACAGGATTCTTGAAGGGAAAGCTGTAACTCTGTGAGATGAATTTACAGAACACAAAGCAGTTTCTCAGAAAGCTTCTTTCCAGTTTTTAATGGAAGATATTTCCTTTCTCACCATAGCCCTCTATGGGCTTCCAAATATTACTTTGCCAATTCCACAAGAACAGTCTTAGAGAAAGACTTCTTGAAGGGAAAGTTGTAACTCTGTGAGATGAATTAGCAGAACACAAAGCAGTTCCTCAGAGAACTTCTTTCCAGTATTTAACAGAAGATATTTCATTTTTCACCATTGCCCTCTATGGGCTTCCGAATATCACTTTGCCAATTCCACAAGAACAGCATTAGCGAAAGGCTTCTTGAAGGGAAAGCTGTACCTCTGTGAGATGAATTAACAGAAACAAAGCAGTTTCTCAGAAAGCTTCTTTCCAGTTTTTAAAGGAAGATATTTCCTTTTTCACCATAGCCCTCTATGGGCTTCCAAATATCACCTTGCCAATTCCAGAAGAACAGCCTTAGCAAAAGGCTTCTTGAAGGGAATGGTGTAACTCTGTGAGATGAATTAACAGAACACAAAGCAGTTTCTCAGAAAGCTTCTTTCCAGTTTCTAGCGGAAGTTATTTCCTTTTTCACCATAGCCCTCTATGGGCTTCCAAATATCACTTTGCCAATTCCACAAGAACAGTCTTAGAGAAAGACTTGTTGAGAGGAAAGCTGTAACTCTGTGAGATGAATTAAGAGAACACAAAGCAATTTCTCAGAAAGCTTCTTTCCATTCTTTAAAGGAAGATATTTCCTTTTTCACCATAGCATTCTATGGGCTTCCAAATATCACTTTGCCAATTCCACAAGAACAGCCTTAGCGAAAGGCTTATTGAAGGGAAAGATGTAACTCTGTCAGATGAATTATCAGAACACAAAGCAGTTTCTCAGGAAGCTTCTTTCCAGTTTTTAAAGAAAGATATTTCCTTTTTCACCAGAGCCCCTATGGGCTTCCAAATATCACTTTGCAACTTCCACAAGAACAGCCTTAGCAAAAGGCTTCTTGAGGTGAAAGCTGTAACTCTGTGAGATGAATTAACAGACCACAAAGCAGTTTCTCAGAAAGCTTCTTTCCAGTTTTTAACGGAAGATATTTCCTTTTTCACCGTAGCCCTCCTAGGGCTTCCAAATATCACTTTGCCAATTCCACAAGAACAGCATTGCAAAAGGCTTCTTGAAGAGAAAGCTGTAACTCTGTGAGATGACAACAGAACACAAAGCAGTTTCTCAAGCTTCTTTCCAGTTTTACGGAAGATATTTCCTTTTTCACCATTGCCCTCTATGGGCTTCCAAATATCACTTTGCCAATTCCACAATAACAGCCTTAGCGAAAGACTTCTTGAAGGGAAAGATGTAATACTGTCAGATGAATTATCAGAACACAAAGCAGTTTCTCAGAAAGCTTCTATCCAGTTTTTAAAGAAAGATATTTCCTTTTTCAGCATAGCCCTCTATGGGCTTCCAAATATGACTTTGCCAATTCCACAAGAACAGTCTTAGAGAAAGGCTTCTTGAGGTGGCAGCTGTAACTCTGTGAGATGAATTAACAGAACACAAAGCAGTTTCTCAGAAAGATTCTTTCCATTTTTTAACGGAAGATATTTCATTTTTCACCATTGCCCTCTATGGGCTTCCAAATACCACTTTGCCAATTCCACAAAAACAACCTTAGCTAAAGGCTTCTTAAAGGGAAAGGTGTAACTCTGTGAGATGAATTAACAGAACAGGAAGCAGTTTCTCAGAAAGCTTCTTTCCAGTTTTTAACGGAAGATATTTCCTTTTTCACCATAGCCCTCTATGGGCTTCCAAATATCACTTTGCAAACTCCACAAGAACAGCCTTAGAGAAAGTCTTCTTCAAGGGAAAGATGTAACTCTGTGAGATGAATTAACAGAACACAAAGCAGTTTCTCAGAAAGCTTCTTTCCAGTTTCTAACGGAAGATATTTCCTTTTTCACCATAGCCCTGTACGGGCTTCCAAATATCACTTTGCCAATTCCACAAGAACAGCCTTGGCGAAGGAAGGCTGTGAAGGAAAGATGTAACTCTGTGAGTTGAATTATCAGAACACAAAGCAGTTTCTCAGAAAGCTTCTTTCCAATTTTTAAAGGAAGATATTTCCTTTTTCACCATAGCCCTCAATGGGCTTCCAAATGTCACTTTGCAAATTACACAAGAACAGTCTTAGAGAAAGGGTTCCTGAGGAGAAAGCTGTAACTCTGTGAGATGAATTAACAGAACACAAAGCAGTTGATCAGAAAACTTCTTTCCAGTATTTAACGAAAGACATTTCCTTTTTCACCATAGCCCTCTAGGGGCTTCCAAATATCACTTTGCCAATTCCACAAGAACAGTCTTAGAGAAAGGCTTCTTGAAAGGAAAGCTGTAACTCTGTGAGATGAATTAACAGAAAACAAAGCAGTTTCTCAGACACCTTCTTTCCAGTATTTAACGGAAGATATTTCCTTTTTCACCATAGCCCTCTATGGGCTTCCAAATATCACTTTGCCAATTCCACAAGAACAGCATTAGCGAAAGGCTTCTTGAAGGGAAAGATGTAACTCTGTGAGATGAATTAACAGAACACAATGCAGTTTCTCAGAAAACTTCTTTCCAGTTTTTAACAGAATATATTTCATTTTCCAACGTAGCCCTCTATGGGCTTCCAAATATCACTTTGCCAATTCCACAAGAACAGCCTTAGCGAAAGGCTTATTGAAGGGAAAGATGTAACTCTGTCAGATGAATTATCAGAACACAAAGCAGTTTGTCAAGCTTCTTTCCAGTTTTTAAAGAAAGATATTTCCTTTTCACCATAGCCTTCTATGGGCTTCCAAATATGACTTTACCAATTCCACAAGAACAGTCTTAGAGAAAGGCTTCCTGAGGTGGAAGCTGTAACTCTGTGAGATGAATTAACAGAACACAAAGCAGTTTCTCAGAAAGCTTCTTTCCATTTTTTAACGGAAGATATTTCCTTTTTCACCATTGCCCTCTATGGGCTTCCAAATACCACTTTGCCAATTCCACAAGAACCGCCATAGCGAAAGGCTTATTGAAGGGAAAGATGTAACTCAGTGAGATGAATTAACAGAACACAAAGGAGTTTTTCAGAAACTTTCTTCCCAGTTTTTAATGGAAGATATTTCCTTTTTCACCATAGCCCTCTATGGGCTTCCAAATATCACTTTGCCAATTCCACAAGAACAGTCTTAGAGAAAGGCTTCTATAGGGGAAAGCTGTAACTCTCTGAGATGAATTAACAGAACACAAAGCAGTTTCTCAGAAACCTTCTTTACAGTATTTAACGGAAGATATTTCGTTTTTCACCATAGCCCTCTATGGGCTTCCAAATATCACTTTGCCAATTCCACAAGAACAGCATTAGCGAAAGGCTTTTAGAAGGGAATGCTGTAACTCTGTGAGATGACTTAACAGAACACAAAGCAGTTTCTTAGATAGCTTCTTTCCAGAGTTTAACGGAAGATATTTCCTTTTTCACCATTGCCCTCTATGGGCTTCCAAATATCACTTTGCCAATTCCACAAGATCAGCCTTAGCGAAAGGCTTCTTGAAGGGAAAGCTGTAACTCTGTGAGGTGAATTAACAAAACACAAAGCGGTTTCTCAGAAAGCTTCTTTCCAGTATTTAACGGAAGATATTTCCTTTTTCTCCATTGCCCTCTATGGGCTTCCAAATATCACTTTGCCAATTCCACAAGAACAGACTTAGCGACAGGCTTCTTGAAGGGAAAGCTGTAACTCTGTGAGATGAATTAACACAACACAAAGCAGTTTCTCAGAAAGCTTCTTTCCAGTTTTAATAAAAGATATTTCCTTTTCACCATAGCCCTCTATGGGCTTCCAAATATCACTTTGCCAATTCCACAAGAACAGCCTTAGCTAAAGGGTTCTTGAAGGGAAAGGTGTAACTCCGTGAGATGAATTAACGGAACACAAAGCAGTTTCTCAGAAAGCTTCTTTCCAGTTTTTAACCGAAGATATTTCCTTTTTCACCATAGCCCTCAATAGGCTTCCAAATATCACTTTGCTAATTCCACAAAACAGCCTTAGCGAAAGTCTTCTTGAAGGGAAAGGTGTAACTCTGTGAGATGAATTAACAGAACACAAAGCAGTTTCTCAAGCTTCTTTCCAGTTTTTAACGAAGATATTTCCTTTTCACCATAGCCCTCTATGGGCTTCCAAATATCACATTGCCAATTCCACAAGAACAGTATTAGAGAAAGGCTTCTTGAGGGGAAAGCTGTAACTCTGTGAGATTAGGTAACAGAACACAAAGCAGTTTCTCAGAAAGCTTCTTTCCAGTATTTAACGGAAGATATTTCCTTTTTCACCAGAGCCCCTATGGGCTTCCAAATATCACTTTGCAACTTCCACAAGAACGTCTTAGAAATACTTCTTTAGGTGAAAGCTGTACCTCTGTGAGATGAATTAACAGACCACAAAGCAGTTTCTCAGAAAGCTTCTTTCCAGTTTTTAACGGAAGATATTTCCTTTTCACCAGCCCTCTATGGGCTTCCAAATATCACTTTGCCAATTCCACAAGAACAGCATTGCAAAGGCTTCTTGAAGAAAGCTGTAACTCTGTGAGATGACTTAACAGAACACAAAGCAGTTTCTCAAGCTTCTTTCCAGTTTTACGGAAGATATTTCCTTTTTCACCATTGCCCTCTATGGGCTTCCAAATATCCTTTGCCAATTCCACAATAACAGCCTTAGCGAAGGCTTCTTGAAGGAAAGATGTAACACTGTCAGATGAATTATCAAAACACAAAGCAGTTTCTCAGGAAGCTTCTTTCCAGTTTTTAAAGAAAGATATTTCCTTTTTCAGCATAGCCCTCTATGGGCTTCCAAATATGACTTTGCCAATTCCACAAGAACAGTCTTAGAGAAAGCCTTCTTGAGGTGGAAGCTGTAACTCTGTGAGATGAATTAACAGAACACAAAGCAGTTTCTCAGAAAGCTTCTTTCCATTTTTTAACGGAAGATATTTCATTTTTCACCATTGCCCTCTATAGGCTTCCAAATACCACTTTGCCAATTCCACAAAAACAGCCTTAGCTAAAGGCTTCTTAAAGGGAAAGGTGTAACTCTGTGAGATGAATTAACAGAACACAAAGCAGTTTCTCAGAAAGCTTCTTTCCAGTTTTTAACGGAAGATATTTCCTTTTTCACCATAGCCCTCTATGGGCTTCCAAATATCACTTTGCAAACTCCACAAGAACAGCCTTAGTGAAAGTCTTCTTCAAGGGAAAGATGTAACTCTGTGAGATGAATTAACAGAACACAAAGCAGTTTCTCAGAAAGCTTCTTTCCAGTTTCTAACGGAAGATATTTCCTTTTTCACCATAGCGCTGTACGGGCTTCCAAATATCACTTTGCCAATTCCACAAGAACAGCCTTGGCGAAAGGCTTCTTGAAGGGAAAGATGTAACTCTGTGAGTTGAATTTTCAGAACACAAAGCAGTTTCTCAGAAAGCTTCTTTCCAGTTTTTAAAGGAAGATATTTCCTTTTTCACCATAGCCCTCTATGGGCTTCCAAATGTCACTTTGCAAATAACTCAAGAACAGTCTTAGAGAAAGGGTTCTTGAGAGAAAGCTGTAACTCTGTGAGATGAATTAACAGAACACAAAGCAGTTGATAAGAAAACTTCTTTCCAGTATTTAACGAAAGATATTTCCTTTTTCACCATAGCCCTCTAGGGGCTTCCAAATATCACTTTGCCAATTCCACAAGAACAGTCTTAGAGAAAGGCTTCTTGAGAGGAAAGCTGTAACTCTGTGAGATGAATTAACAGAAAACAAAGCAGTTTCTCAGACACCTTCTTTCCAGTATTTAACGGAAGATATTTCCTTTTTCACCATAGCCCTCTATGGGCTTCCAAATATCACTTTGCCAATTCCACAAGAACAGCATTAGCGAAAGGCTTCTTGAAGGGAAAGATGTAACTCTGTGAGATGAATTAACAGAACACAATGCAGTTTCTCAGAAAGCTTCTTTCCAGTTTTTAACAGAATATATTTCATTTTCCACCGTAGCCCTCTATGGGCTTCCAAATATCACTTTGCCAATTCCACAAGAACAGCCTTAGCGAAAGGCTTATTGAAGGGAAAGATGTAACTCTGTCAGATGAATTATCAGAACACAAAGCAGTTTGTCAGAAAGCTTCTTTCCAGTTTTTAAAGAAAGATATTCCTTTTTCACCATAGCCCTCTATGGGCTTCCAAATATGACTTTGCCAATTCCACAAGAACAGTCTTAGAGAAAGGCTTCCTGAGGTGGAAGCTGTAACTCTGTGAGATGAATTAACAGAACACAAAGCAGTTTCTCAGAAAGCTTCTTTCCATTTTTTAACGGAAGATATTTCCTTTTTCACCATTGCCCTCTATGGGCTTCCAAATACCACTTTGCCAATTCCACAAGAACAGCCTTAGCGAAAGGCTTCTTGAAGGGAAAGATGTAACTCAGTGAGATGAATTAACAGAACACAAAGGAGTTTTTCAGAAACTATCTTCCCAGTTTTGAAGGGAAGATATTTCCTTTTTCACCATAGCCCTCTATGGGCTTCCAAATATCACTTTGCCAATTCCACAAGAACAGTCTTAGAGAAAGGCTTCTATAGGGGAAAGCTGTAACTCTCTGAGATGAATTAACAGAACACAAAGCAGTTTCTCAGAAACCTTCTTTACAGTATTTAACGGAAGATATTTCGTTTTTCACCATAACCCTCTATGGGCTTCCAAATATCACTTTGCCAATTCCACAAGAACAGCACTAGCGAAAGGCTTTTAGAAGGGAATGCTGTAACTCTGTGAGATGACTTAACAGAACACAAAGCAGTTTCTTAGATGGCTTCTTTCCAGTTTTTAACGGAAGATATTTCCTTTTTCACCATTGCCCTCTATGGGCTTCCAAATATCACTTTGCCAATTCCACAAGATCAGCCTTAGCGAAAGGCTTCTTGAAGGGAAAGCTGTAACTCTGTGAGGTGAATTAACAAAACACAAAGCGGTTTCTCAGAAAGCTTCTTTCCAGTATTTAACGGAAGATATTTCCTTTTTCTCCATTGCCCTCTATGGGCTTCCAAATATCACTTTGCCAATTCCACAAGAACAGACTTAGCGACAGGCTTCTTGAAGGGAAAGCTGTAACTCTGTGAGATGAATTAACACAACACAAAGCAGTTTCTCAGAAAGCTTCTTTCCAGTTTTTAATAAAAGATATTTCCTTTTTCACCGTAGCACTCTATGGGCTTCCAAATATCACTTTGCCAATTCCACAAGAACAGCCTTAGCTAAAGGGTTCTTGAAGGGAAATGTGTAACTCCGTGAGATGAATTAACAGAACACAAAGCAGTTTCTCAGAAAGCTTCTTTCCAGTTTTTAACCGAAGATATTTCCTTTTTCACCATAGCCCTCAATAGGCTTCCAAATATCACTTTGCTAATTCCACAAAACAGCCTTAGCGAAAGTCTTCTTGAAGGGAAAGATGTAACTCTGTGAGATGAATTAACAGAACACAAAGCAGTTTCTCAGAAAGTTTCTTTCCAGTTTGTAACCGAAGATATTTCCTTTTTCACCATAGCCCTCTATGGGCTTCCAAATATCACATTGCCAATTCCACAAGAACAGTCTTAGAAAGGCTTCTTGAGGAAAGCTGTAACTCTGTGAGATTAGGTAACAGAACACAAAGCAGTTTCTCAAGCTTCTTTCCAGTATTTAACGGAAGATATTTCCTTTTTCACCATAGCCCTCTATGGGCTTCCAAATATCACTTTGCCAGTTCCACAAGAACAGCCTTAGAAATACTTCTTTAGGTGAAAGCTGTAACTCTGTGAGATGAATTAACAGACCACAAAGCAGTTTCTCAGAAAGCTTCTTTCCAGTTTTTAACGGAAGATATTTCCTTTTCACCATAGCCCTCTAAGGGCTTCCAAATATCACTTTGCCAATTCCACAAGAACAGCATTGCAAAAGGCTTCTTGAAGAGAAAGCTGTAACTCTGTGAGATGACTTAACAGAACACAAAGCAGTTTCTCAGAAAGCTTCTTTCCAGTTTTTACCGGAAGATATTTCATTTTTCACCATTGCCCTCTATGGGCTTCCAAATATCACTTTGCCAATTCCACAATAACAGCCTTAGCGAAAGACTTCTTGAAGGGAAAGATGTAACACTGTCAGATGAATTATCAGAACACAAAGCAGTTTCTCAGAAAGCTTCTTTCCTGTTTTTAAAGAAACATATTTCCTTTTTCACCATAGCCCTCTATGGGCTTCAAATATCACTTTTACTGCCAATTCCACAAGAACAGTCTTAGAGAAAGGCTTCTTGACGGGAAAGCTGTAAATCTGTGAGATGAATTAACAGAACACAAAGGAGTTTCTCAGAAAGCTTCTTTCCAGTTTTTAATAAAAAATATTTCCTTTTTCACCATAGCCCTCTATGGGCTTCCAAATATCACTTTGCCAATTCCACAAGAACAGCCTTAGCGAAAGGCGTCTTGAAGGGAAAGGTGTAACTCCGTGAGATGAATTAACAGAACACAAAGCAGTTTCTCAGAAAGATTCTTTCCAGTTTTTAACCGAAGATATTTCCTTTTTCAACATAGCCCTCTATGGGCTTCCAAATATCACTTTGCCAATTCCACAAAACAGCCTTAGCGAAAGGCTTCTTGAAGGGAAAGATGTAACTCTGTTAGATGAATTAACAGAACACAAAGCAGTTTCTCAGAAAGCTTCTTTCCAGTTTTTAAACGAAGATATTTCCTTTTTCACCATAGCCCTCTATGGGCTTCCAAATATCACTTTGCCAGTTCCACAAGAACAGTCTTAGAGAAAGGCTTCTTGTGGTGAAAGTTGTAACTCTGTGAGATGAATTAATGGAACACAAAGCAGTTTCTCAGAAAGCTTCTTTCCAGATTTTAATGGAAGATATTTCCTTTTTCACCATTGCCCTCCATGGGCTTCCAAATATCACTTTGCCAATTCCACAAGAACAGCCTCAGCGAAAGATTTCTTGAAGGGAAAGATGTAACTCTGTGAGAAGAATTAACAAAACACAAAGCAGTTTCTCAGAAAGCTTCTTTCCAGTGTTTAACGGAAGATATTTCCTTTTTCACCACAGCCCTCTAAGGGCTTCCAAATATCACTTTGCCAATTCCAGAAGAACAGCCTTAGCGAAAGGCTTATTGAAGGGAAAGATGTAACTCTGTGAGATGAATTATTAGAACACAAAGCAGTTTCTCAGAAAACTTCTTTCCAGTTTTTAAAGGAAGATATTTCCTTTTTCACCATAGCATTCTATGGGCTTCCAAATATCACTTTGCCAATTCCACAAGAAAAGTCTTAGAGAAAGGCTTCTTGAGTTGAAAGTTGTAACTCTGTGAGATGAATTAACAGAACACAAAGCAGTTTCTCAGAAAGCTTCTTTCCAGTTTTTAACGGAAGATATTTCCTTTTCACCATAGCCCTCTATGGGCGTCGAAATATCACTTTGCCAATTCACAAGAACAGCCTTAGGGAAAGATTTCTTGAAGGGAAAGATGTAACTCTGTGAGATGAATTAACAGAACACAAAGCAGTTTCTCAGAAAGCTTCTTTCCAGTTTTTGACGGAAGATATTTCCTTTTTCACCATGGACCTCTATGGGCTTCCAAATATCACTTTGCCAATTCCACAAGAACAGCCTTAGTGAAAGGCTTCTTGAAGGGAAAGATGTAACTCCATGGGATGAATTAACAGAAAAGAAAGCAGTTTCTCAGAAAGCTTCTTTCCAGTATTTAACGAAAGATATTTCCCTTTCCACCATAGCTCTCTAGGGGCTTCCAAATATCACTTTGCCAATTCCACAAGAACAGCCTTAGCGAAAGGATTCTTGAAGGGAAAGCTGTAACTCTGTGAGATGAATTAACAGAACACAAAGTAGTTTCTCAGAAAGCTTCTTTCCAGTTTTTAGCGGAAGATATTTCCTTTTTCACCATTGCCCTCTATGGGCTTCCGAATATCACTTTGAAAATTCCACAAGAACAGACGTAGCGACAGGCTCCTTGAAGAGAAAGATGTAACTCTGTGAGATGAATTAACAGAACACAAGGCAGTTTCTCAGAAAGCTTCTTTCCAGTTTTTAACGAAAGATATTTCCTTTTTCACCATAGCCCTCTATGGGCTTCCAAATATCACTTTGCCAATTCCACAAGAACAGCCTTAGCGAAAGGCTTATTGAAGGGAAAATGTAACCCTGTGAGATGAATTATCAGAACACAAAGCAGTTTCTCAGAAAGCTTCTTTCCATTTTTAAAGGAAGATATTTCCTTTTTCACCATAGCCCTCTATGGGCTTCCAAATATCACTTTGCAAATTCCACAAGAACAGTCTTAGAGAAAGGCTTCTTGAGGTGAAAGCTGTAACTCTGTGAGATGAATTAACAGAACACACAGCAGTTTCTCAGAAAGCTTCTTTCCAGTTTTTAACGGAAGATATTTCCTTTTTCACCATAGCCCTCTATGGGCTTCCAAATATCACTTTGCCAATTCCACAAGAACAGCATTAGCGAAAGGCTTCTTGAAGGGAAAGCTGTAACTCTGTGCGATGAATTAACAGAACACAAAGCAGTTTCTCAGAAAGCTTCTTTCCAGTTTTTAACCGAAGATATTTCCTTTTTCACCATAGCCCTCAATGCGCTTCCAAATATCACTCTTCTAATTCCACAAAACAGCCTTAGCGAAAGGCTTCTTGAAGGGAAAGATGTAACTCTGTGAGATGAATTAACAGAACACAAAGTAGTTTCTCAGAAAGCTTCTTTCCAGTTTTTAATGGAAGATATTTCCTTTTTCACCATAGCCCTCTATGGGCTTCCAAATATCACTTTGCCAATTCCACAAGAACAGCCTTAGCGAAAGATTTCTTGAAGGGAAAGATGTAACTCTGTGAGATGAATTAACAGAACACAAAGCAGTTTCTCAGAAAGCTTCTTTCCAGTTTTTAACGGAAGATATTTCCTTTTTCACCATAGCGCTCTATGGGCTTCCAAATATCACTTTGCCAATTCCACAAGAACAGCCTTAGTGAAAGGCTTCCTGAAGGGAAAGATGTAACTCCATGAGATGAATTAACAGAACACAAAGCAGTTTCTCACAAAGCTTCTTTCCAGTTTTTAACGGAAGATATTTCCTTTTTCACCATTGCCCTCTATGGGCTTCCAAATATCACTTTGCCAATTCCACAAGAACAGACTTAGCGAAAGGCTTCTTCAAGGGAAAGATGTAAATCTGTGAGATGAATTAACAGAACACAAAGCAGTTTCTCAGAAAGCTTCTTTGCAGTTTTTAATAAAAGATATTTCCTTTTTCAGCATAGCCCTCTTTGGGCTTCCAAACATCACTTTGCCAATTCCACAAAACAGCCTTAGCGAAAGGCTTCTTGATGGGAAAGATGTAACTCTGTGAGACGAATTAACAGAACACAAAGCAGTTTCTCAGAAAGCTTCTTTCCAGTTTTTAACCGAAGTTATTTCCTTTTTCACCACAGCCCTCTATGGGCTTCCAAATATCACTTTGCCAATTCCATCAGAACAGTCTTAGAGAAAGGCTTCTTGAGGGGAAAGCTGTAACTCTGTGAGATGAAGTAACAGAACACAAAGCAGTTTCTCAGAAAGCTTCTTTCCAGTATTTAACGTAAGATATTTCCTTTTCCACCAGAGCCCCCTCTGGGCTTCCAAATATCACTTTGCAACTTCCACAAGAACAGTCTTAGAGAAAGACTTCTTGAGGTGAAAGCTGTAACTCTGTGAGATGAATTAACAGACCACAAAGCAGTTTCTCAGAAAGCTACTTCCCAGTTTTTAACGGAAGATATTTCCTTTTTCACCATTGCCCTCTAAGGGCTTCCAAATATCACTTTGCCAATTCCAGAAGAACAGCCTTAGCGAAACGCTTATTGAAGGGAAAGATGTAACTCTGTGAGATGAATTATTAGAACACAAAGCACTTTCTCAGAACTTCTTTACAGTTTTTAAAGGAAGATATTTCCTTTTTCACCATAGCATTCTACGGGTTTCCAAATATCACTTTTCCAATTTCACAAGAAAAGTCTTAGAGAAAGGCTTCTTGAGTTGAAAGTTATAACTCTGTGAGATGAATTAACAGAACACAAAGCAGTTTCTCAGAAAGCTTCTTTCCAGTTTTTAACGGAAGATATTTCCTTCTCCACCATTGCCCTCTAGTGGCTTCCAAATATCACCTTGCCAATTCCACAAGAACAGACTTAGCGACAGGCTTCTTGAAGGGAAAGATGTAACTCTGTGAGATGAATTTACAGAACACAAAGCAGTTTCTCAGAAAGCTTCTTTCCAGTTTTTAATGGAAGATATTTCCTTTTTCACCATAGCCCTCTATGGGCTTCCAAATATCACTTTGCCAATTCCACAAGAACAGTCTTAGAGAAAGGCTTCTTGAGGGGAAAGCTGTAACTCTGTGAGATGAATTAACAGAACACAAAGCAGTTTCTCAGAAACCTTCTTTAGAGTATTTACCTGAAGATATTTCCTTTTTCACCATTGCCCTCTATGGGCTTCCAAATATCACTTTGCCAATTCCTCAAGAAGAGACTTAGCGACAGGCTTCTTGAAGGGAAAGCTGTAACTCTGTGAGATGAATTAACAGAACACAAAGCAGTTTCTCAGAAAGCTTCTTTCCAGTTTTTAATAAAAGATATTTCCTTTTCACCATAGCCCTCTATGGGCTTCCAAATATCACTTTGCCAATTCCACAAGAACAGTCTTAGAGAAAGGCTTCTTGAGGGGAAAGCTGTAACTCTCTGAGATGAATTAACAGAACACAAAGCAGTTTCTCAGAAAGCTTCTTTCCAGTATTTAACGGAAGATATTTCCTTTTTCACCATAGCCCTCTATGGGCTTCCAAATATCACTTTGCCAATTCCACAAGAACAGTCTTAGAGAAAGGCTTCTTGAGGTGAAAGCTGTAACTCTGTGAGATGAATTAACAGAACACAAAGCAGTTTCTCAGAAAGCTTCTTTCCAGTTTTTAACGGAAGATATTTCCTTTTTCACCGTAGCCCTCTAAGGGCTTCCAAATATCACTTTGCGAATTCCACAAGAACAGCATTGCAAAAGGCTTCTTGAAGAGAAAGCTGTAACTCTGTGAGATGACTTAACAGAACACAAAGCAGTTTCTCAGAAATCTTCTTTCCAGTTTTTAACGGAAGATATTTCCTTTTTCACCATTGCCCACTATGGGCTTGCAAATATCACTTTGCCGATACCACAAGAACAGACTTAGCGACAGGGTTCTTGAAGGGAAAGATGTAACTCTGTGAGATGAATTAACAGAACACAAAGCAGTTTCTCAGAAAGGTTCTTTCCAGTTTTTAATTGAAGATATTTCCTTTTTCACCATAGCCCTCTATGGGCTTCCAAATATCACTTTGCCAATTTCACAAGAACAGTCTTAGAGGAAGGCTTCTTGAGGGGAAGGTTGTAACTCTGTGAGATGAATTAACAGAACACAAAGCAGTTTCTCAGAAAGCTTCTTTCCAGTATTTAACGGCCGATATTTCCTTTTTCACCATTGCCCTCTATGGGCTTCCAAATATCACTTTGCAAATTCCACAAGAACAGCTATAGCGAAAGGCTTCTTGAAGGGAAAGATGTAACTCTGTCAGATGAATTATCAGAACACAAAACAGTTTCTCAGAAAGCTTCTTTCCTGTTTTTAAAGAAACATATTTCCTTTTTCACCATAGCCCTCTATGGGCTTCCAAATATGACTTTGCAAATTCCACAAGAACAGTCTTAGAGAAAGGTTTCATGAGGGGAAAGCTGTAACTCTGTGAGATGAATTAACAGAACACAAAGCAGTTTCTCAGAAAGCTTCTTTCCAGTTTTTAACGGAAGATATTTCCTTTTTCACCATAGCCCTCAATGGGCTTCCAAATATCACTTTGCCAATTCCACAATAATAGCCTTAGTTAAAGGCTTCTTGAAGGGAAAGCTGTAGCTCTGTGAGATGAAGTAACAGAACACAAAGCAGTTTCGCAGAAAGCTTCTTTCCAGTTTTCAACGGAAGATATTTCCTTTTTCACCATTGCCCTCTAAGGGCTTCCAAATATCAGTTTGCGAATTCCACAGGAACAGACTTAGCGACAGGCTTCTTGAAGGGAAAGATGTAACTCTGTGAGATGAATTAAAGGAACGCAAAGCAGTTTCTCAGAAAGCTTCTTTGCTTTTTAATGGAAGATATTTCCTTTTTCACCATAGCCCTCTATGGGCTTCCAAATATCACTTTGCCAATTCCACAAGAACAGTCTTAGAGAAAGGCTTCTTGAGGGGAAAGCTGTAACTCTGAGAGATCAATTAACAGAACACAAAGCAGTTTCTCAGAAAGCTTCTTTCCAGTTTTTAACGGAAGATATTTCCTTCTTTCCCATTGCCCTCTATGGGCTTCCAAATATCCCTTTGCCAATTCCACAAGAACAGACTTAGCGACAGGCTTCTTGAAGGGAAAGATGTAACTCTGTGAGATGAATTTACAGAACACAAAGCCGTTTCTCAGAAAACTTCTTTCCAGTTTTTAATGGAAGATATTTCCTTTCTCACCATATCCCTCTAAGGGCTTCCAAATATCACTTTGCCAGTTCCACAAGAACAGTCTTAGAGAAAGGCTTCTTGAAGGGAAAGCTGTAACTCTGTGAGATGAATTAGCAGAACACAAAGCAGTTTCTCAGAAAGCTTCTTTCCAGTTTTTAACGGAAGATATTTCCTTTTTCACCATTGCCCTCTATGGGCTTCCGAACATCACTTTGCCAATTCCACAAGAAAAGCATTAGCGAAAGGGTTCTTGAAGGGAAAGCTGTAACTCTCTGAGATGAATTAACAGAACACAAAGCAGTTTCTCAGAAAGCTTCTTTCCAGTTTTTAAAGGAAGATATTTCCTTTTTCACCATAGACCTCTATGGACTTCCAAATACCACTATGCCAATTCCACAAGAACAGCCTTAGCTAAAGGCTTCTTAAAGGGAAAGCTGTAACTCTGTGAGATGAATTAACAGAACACAAAGCAGTTTCTCAGCAAGCTTCTTTCCAGTTTTTAATGGAAGATATTTCCTTTTTCACCATAGCCCTCTATGGGCTTCCAAATATCACTTTGCCAATTCCACAAGAACAGCCTTAGCGAAAGGCTTCTTGAAGGGAAAGGTGTAACTCTGTGAGATGAATTAACAGAACACAAAGCAGTTTCTCAGAAAGCTTCTTTCCAGTATTTAACGGAAGATATTTCCTTTTTCACCATAGCCCTCTATGGGCTTCCAAATATCACTTTGCCAATTCCACAAGAATAGCCTTACTTAAAGGCTTCTTGAAGGGAAAGCTGTAACTCTGTGAGATGAAGTAACAGAACACAAAGCAGTTTCGCAGAAAGCTTCTTTCCAGTTTTTAACGGAAGATATTTCCTTTTTCACCATTGCCCTCTAAGGGCTTCCAAATATCACTTTGCCAATTCCACAGGAACAGACTTAGCGACAGGCTTCTTGAAGGGAAAGATGTAACTCTGTGAGATGAATTAACGGAACGCAAAGCAGTTTCTCAGAAAGCTTCTTTGCTTTTTAATGGAAGATATTTCCTTTTTCACCATAGCCCTCTATGGGCTTCCAAATATCACTTTGCCAATGACACAAGAACAGTCTTAGAGAAAGGCTTCTTGAGGGGAAAGCTGTAAGTCTGAGAGGTCAATTAACAGAACACAAAGCAGTTTCTCAGAAAGCTTCTTTCCAGTATTTAACGGAAGATATTACCTTTTCCACCATAGCCCTCTACGGGCTTCCAAATATCACTTTGCCAATTCCACAAGAACAGCCTTAGCAAAAGGCTTCCTGAGGTGAAAGCTGTAACTCTGTGAGATGAATTAACAGAACACAAAGCAGTTTCTCAGAAAGCTTCTTTCCAGTTTTTAACGGAAGATATTTCCTTCTTCACCATTGCCCTCTATGGGCTTCCAAATATCCTTTGCCAATTCCACAAGAACAGACTTAGCGACAGGCTTCTTGAAGGAAAGATGTAACTCTGAGATGAATTGCAGAACACAAAGCAGTTTCTCAGAAAGCTTCTTTCCAGTTTTTAATGGAAGATATTTCCTTTCTCACCATAGCCCTCTATGGGCTTCCAAATATCACTTTGCCAGTTCCACAAGAACAGTCTTAGGGAAAGGCTTCTTGAAGGGAAAGCTGTAACTCTGTGAGATGAATTAGTAGAACACAAAGCAGTTTCTTAGAGAGCTTCTTTCCAGTTTTAACAGAAGATATTTCCTTTTCACCATTGCCCTCTATGGGCTTCCGAATATCACTTTGCCAATTCCACAAGAACAGCATTAGCGAAAGGCTTCTTGAAGGGAAAGCTGTAACTCTGTGAGATGAATTAACAGAACACAAAGCAGTTTCTCAGAAAGCTTCTTTCCAGTTTTTAAAGGAAGATATTTCCTTTTTCACCATAGCCCTCTATGGGCTTCCAAATACCACTCTGCCAATTCCACAAGAACAGCCTTAGCTAAAGGCTTCTTAAAGGGAAAGCTGTAACTCTGTGAGATGAATTAACAGAACACAAAGCAGTTTCTCAGCAAGCTTCTTTCCAGTTTTTAATGGAAGATATTTCCTTTTTCACCATAGCCCTCTATGGCTTCCAAATATCACTTTGCCAATTCCACAAGAACAGCCTTAGCGAAAGGCTTCTTGAAGGGAAAGGTGTAACTCTGTGAGATGAATTAACAGAACACAAAGCCGTTTCTCAGAAAGCTTCTTTCCAGTTTTTAACGGAAGATATTTCCTTTTTCACCATAGCCCTCTATGGGCTTCCAAATATCACTTTGCCAATTCCGCAAGAACAGCCTTAGCGAAAGGCTTCTTGAAGGGAAAGGTGTAACTCCGTGACATGAATTGACAGAACACAAAGCAGTTTCTCAGAAAGCTTCTTTCCAGTATTTAACGGAAGATATTTCCTTTTTCACCATAGCCCTCTATGGGCTTCCAAATATCACATTGCCAATTCCATAAAAACAGCCTTAGTTAAAGGCTTCTTGAAGGGTAAGCTGTAACTCTGGGAGATGAAGTAACAGAACACAAAGCAGTTTCTCAGAAAGCTTCTTTCCAGTTTTTAACGGAAGATATTTCCATTTTCACCATTGCCCTCTATGGGCTTCCAAATATCACTTTGCCAATTCCACAAGAACAGACTTAGCGACAGGCTTCTTGAAGGGAAAGATGTAACTCTGTGAGATGAATTAACAGAACACAAAGCAGTTTCTCAGAAAGCTTCTTTCCAGTTTTTAATGGAAGATATTTCCTTTTTCACCATAGCCCTCTATGGGCTTCCAAATATCACTTTGCCAATTCCACAAGAACAGTCTTAGAGAAAGGCTTCTTGAGGAAAGCTGTAAGTCTGAGAGGTCAATTAACAGAACACAAAGCAGTTTCTCAGAAAGCTTCTTTCCAGTATTTAACGGAAGATATTTCCTTTTCCACCATAGCCCTCTACGGGCTTCCAAATATCACTTTGCCAATTCCACAAGAACAGCCTTAGCAAAAGGCTTCCTGAGGTGAAAGCTGTAACTCTGTGAGATGAATTAACAGAACACAAAGCAGTTTCTCAGAAAGCTTCTTTCCAGTTTTTAACGGAAGATATTTCCTTCTTCACCATTGCCCTCTATGGGCTTCCAAATATCCCTTTGCCAATTCCACAAGAACAGACTTAGCGACAGGCTTCTTGAAGGGAAAGATGTAACTCTGTGAGATGAATTTGCAGAACACAAAGCAGTTTCTCAGAAAGCTTCTTTCCAGTTTTTAATGGAAGATATTTCCTTTCTCACCATAGCCCTCTATGGGCTTCCAAATATCACTTTGCCAGTTCCACAAGAACAGTCTTAGGGAAAGGCTTCTTGAAGGGAAAGCTGTAACTCTGTGAGATGAATTAGTAGAACACAAAGCAGTTTCGTAGAGAGCTTCTTTCCAGTATTTAACAGAAGATATTTCCTTTTTCACCATTGCCCTCTATGGGCTTCCGAACATCACTTTGCCAATTCCACAAGAAAAGCATTAGCGAAAGGCTTCTTGAAGGGAAAGCTGTAACTCTCTGAGATGAATTAACAGAACACAAAGCAGTTTCTCAGAAAGCTTCTTTCCAGTTTTTAAAGGAAGATATTTCCTTTTTCACCATAGCCCTCTATGGGCTTCCAAATACCACTATGCCAATTCCACAAGAACAGCCTTAGCTAAAGGCTTCTTAAAGGGAAAGCTGTAACTCTGTGACATGAATTAACAGAACACAAAGCAGTTTCTCAGCAAGCTTCTTTCCAGTTTTTAATGGAAGATATTTCCTTTTTCACCATAGCCCTCTATGGCTTCCAAATATCACTTTGCCAATTCCACAAGAACAGCCTTAGCGAAAGGCTTCTTGAAGGGAAAGGTGTAACTCTGTGAGATGAATTAACAGAACACAAAGCCGTTTCTCAGAAAGCTTCTTTCAAGTTTTTAACGGAAGATATTTCCTTTTTCACCATAGCCCTCTATGGGCTTCCAAATATCACTTTGCAAATTCCACAAGAACAGCCTTAGCGAAAGTCTTCTTCAAGGGAAAGCTGTAACTCTGTGAGATGAAAAAACAGAACACAAAGCAGTTTCTCAGAAAGCTTCTTTCCAGTTTCTAACGGAAGATATTTCCTTTTTCACCATAGCCCTGAACCGGCTTCGAAATATCACTTTGCCAATTCCACAAGAACAGCCTTAGCGAAAGGCTTCTTGAAGGGAGAGATGTAACTCTGTGAGGTGAATTTTCAGAACACAAAGCAGTTTCTCAGAAAGCTTCTTTCCAGTTTTTAACGGAAGATATTTCCTTTTCACCATAGCCTCTATGGGCTTCCAAATATCACTTTGCAAATTCCACAAGAACAGCCTTAGCGAAAGTCTTCTTCAAGGGAAAGCTGTAACTCTGTGAGATGAATTAAAAAAACACAAAGCAGTTTCTCAGAAAGCTTCTTTCCAGTTTCTAACGGAAGATATTTCCTTTTTCACCATAGCCCTGAACCGGCTTCGAAATATCACTTTGCCAATTCCACAAGAACAGCCTTAGCGAAAGGCTTCTTGAAGGGAGAGATGTAACTCTGTGAGGTGAATTTTCAGAACACAAAGCAGTTTCGCAGAAAGCTTCTTTCCAGTTTTTAAAGGATGATATTTCCTTTTTCTCCGTTGCCCTCTATGGGCTTCCAAATATCGCTTTGCCAATTCCACAAGAACAGACTTAGTGACTGGCTTCTTGAAGGGAAAGCTGTAACTCTGTGACATGAATTAACAGAACACAAAGCAGTTTCTCAGAAAGCTTCTTTCCAGTTTTTAATAAAAGATATTTCCTTTTTCACCATAGCCCTCTATGGGCTTCCAAATATGACTTTGCCAATTCCACAAGAACAGCCTTAGCAAAAGGCTTCTTGAAGGGAAAGGTGTAACTCCGTGAGATGAATTAACAGAACACAAAGCAGTTTCTCAGAAAGCTTCTTTCCAGTTTTTAACCGAAGATATTTCCTTTTTCACCATAGCCCTCAATGCGCTTCCAAATATCACTTTGCCAATACCAAAAAAACAGCCTTAGCGAAAGGCTTCTTGAAGGGAAAGATGTAACTCTGTGAGATGAATTAACAGAACACAATGCAGTTTCTCAGAAACCTTCTTTCCAGTTTTTAACAGAATATATTTCATTTCTCACCGTAGCCCTCGCCAAGTCCACAAGAACAGTCTTAGAGAAAGGCTTCTTGAGGTGGAAGCTGTAACTCTGTGAGATGAATTAACAGGACACAAAGCAGTTACTCAGAAAGCTTCTTTCCAGTATGTAACGGAAGATATTTCCTTTTTCACCAGAGCCCCCTATGGGCTTCCAAATATCACTTTGCCAATTCCACAAGAACAGTCTTAGAGAAAGACTTCTTGAGGTGTAAGCTGTAACTCTGTGAGATGAATTAACAGACCACAAAGCAGTTTCTCAGAAAGCTTCTTTCCAGTTTTTAACGGAAGATATTTCCTTTTTCACCATAGCCCTCTATGGGCTTCCAAATATCACTTTGCCAATTCCACAAGAACGATCTTAGCGAAAGGCTTCTTCAAGGGAAAGATGTAAGTCTGTGAGATGAGTTAACAGAACACAAAGCAATTCCTCAGAAAGCTTCTTTCCAGTTTTTAACAAAAGATATTTCCGTTTTCACCGTTGCCCTCTATGGGCTTCCAAATATCACTTTGCGAATTCCACAAGTGTAGCCTTAGCGAAAGATTTCTTCAAGGGAAAGATGTAACTCTGTGAGATGAATTAAGAGAACACAAAGCAGTTTCTCAGAAAGCTTCTTTCCAGTTTTTACCGAAGATATTTCCTTTTTCACCATAGCCCTCTATGGGCTTCCAAATATCACTTTGCCAACTCCACAAGAACAGCCTTAGTGAAAGGCTTCTTGAAGGGAAAGATGTAACTCCATGAGATGAATTAACAGAAGAGAACGCAGTTTCTCAGAAAGCTTCCTTCCAGTTTCTAAAGGAAGATTTTTTTTTTTCACCATTGCCCTCTATGGGCTTCTAAATATCACTTTGCCAATTCCACAAGAACAGACTTAGCGACACGCTTCTTGAAGGGAAAGATGTAAATCTGTGAGATGAATTAAGAAAACACAAAGCAGTTTCTCAGAAATCTTCTTTCCAGTTTTTAACGGAAGATATTTCCTTTTTCACCATAGCCCTCTAAGGGCTTCCAAATATCACTTTGCCAATTCCAGAAGAACAGCCTTAGGGAAAGGCTTATTGAAGGGAAAGATGTAACTCTGTGAGATGAATTATCAGAACACAAAGCAGTTTCTCAGAAAATTCTTTCCAGTTTTTAAAGGAAGATATTTCCTTTTTCACCATAGCCCTCTATGGGCTTCCAAATATCACTTTGCCAATTCCACAAGAACAGCCTTAGCGAAAGGCTTCTTGAAGGGAAAGCTGTAACTCTGTGAGATGAATTAACAGAACACAAAGCAGTTTCTCAGAAAACTTCTTTCCAGTTTTTAAAGGAAGATATTTCCTTTTTCACCATTGCCCTCTATGGGCTTCCAAATACCACTTTGCCAATACCACAAGAACAGCGTTAGCTAAAGGCTTCTTGAAGGGAAAGCTGTAACTCTGTGAGATGAATTAACAGAACACAAAGCAGTTTCTCAGAAAGCTTCTTTCCAGTTTCTAACGGAAGATATTTCCTTTTTCAACGTAGCCCTGTACGGGCTTCCAAATATGACTTTGCCAATTCCACAAGAACAGCATTAGCGAAAGGCTTCTTGAAGGGAAAGATGTAACTCTGTGAGGTGAATTTTCAGAACACAAAGCAGTTTCTCAGAAAGCTTCTTTCCAGTTTTTAAAGGAAGATATTTCCTTTTTCATCATAGCCCTCTATGGGCTTCCAAATATCACTTTGCCAATTCCACAAGAACAGCATTAACGAAAGGCTTCTTGAAGGGAAAGCTGTAACTCTGTGAGATGACTTAACGGAACACAAAGCAGTTTCTCAGAAAGATTCTTTCCAGTTTTTAACGGAAGATATTTCCTTTTTCTCCATTGCCCTCTTGGCTTCCAAATATCACTTTGCCAATTCCACAAGAACAGACTTAGTGACAGGCTTCTTGAAGGGAAAGCTGTAACTCTGTGAGATGAATTAACAGAACACAAAGTAGTTTCTCAGAAAGCTTCTTTCCAGTTTTTAACGATAGATATTTCCGTTTTCACCGTTGCCCTCTATGGGCTTCCAAATATCACTTTGCCAATTCCACAAGAACAGCCTTAGCGAAAGATTTCTTGAAGGGAAAGATTTAACTCTGTGAGATGAATTAACAGAACACAAAGCAGTTTCTCAGAAAGCTTCTTTCCAGTATTTAACGAAGATATTTCCTTTTCACCATAGCCCTATGGGCTTCCAAATATTACTTTGCCAATTCCACAACAACAGTCTGAGAGAAAGACTTCTTGAGAGGAAAGCTGTAACTCTGTGAGATGTATTAACAGAACACAAAGCAGTTTCTCAGACACCTTCTTTCCAGTATTTAACGGAAGATATTTCCTTTTTCACCGTAGGCCACTATGGGCTTCCAAATATCACTTTGCCAATTCCACAAGAACAGCATTAGCGAAAGGCCTCTTGAAGGGAAACTGTACCTCTGTGAGATGAATTAACAGAAACAAAGCAGTTTCTCAGAAAGCTTCTTTCCAGTTTTTAAAGGAAGATATTTCCTTTTTCACCATAGCCCTCTATGGGCTTCCAAATATCACTTTGCCAATTCCACAAGAACAGCCTTAGCAAAAGGCTTCTTGAAGGGAAAGGTGTAACTCTGTGAGATGAAGTAACAGAACACAAAGCAGTTTCTCAGAAAGCTTCTTTCCAGTTTCTAACGGAAGTTATTTCCTTTTTCACCATTGCCCTCTATGGGCTTCCAAATACCACTTTGCCAATTCCAAAAGAACAGCCTTAGCTAAAGGCTTCTTGAAGGGAAAGGTGTAACTCTTTGAGATGAATTAAGAGAACACAAAGCAGTTTCTCAGAAAGGTTCTTTCCAGTTTCTAACGGAAGATATTTCCTTTTTCACCATAGCACTGTACGGGCTTCCAAATATCACTTTGCCAATTCCACAAGAACAGCCTTAGCGAAAGGCTTCTTGAAGGGAAAGATGTAACTCGGTGAGGTGAATTTTCAGAACACAAAGCATTTCCTCAGAAAGCTTCTTTCCAGTTTCTAACGGAAGATATTTCCTTTTTCACCATAGCCCTCTATGGGCTTCCAAATACCACTATGCCAATTCCACAAGAACAGCCTTAGCTAAAGGCTTCTTGAAGGGAAAGCTGTAACTCTGTGAGATGAATTAACAGAACACAAAGCAGTTTCTCAGAAAGCTTCTTTCCAGTTTTTAAAGGAAGATATTTCCTTTTTCACCATAGACCTCTATGGACTTCCAAATACCACTATGCCAATTCCACAAGAACAGCCTTAGCTAAAGGCTTCTTAAAGGGAAAGCTGTAACTCTGTGAGATGAATTAACAGAACACAAAGCAGTTTCTCAGCAAGCTTCTTTCCAGTTTTTAATGGAAGATATTTCCTTTTTCACCATAGCCCTCTATGGCTTCCAAATATCACTTTGCCAATTCCACAAGAACAGCCTTAGCGAAAGGCTTCTTGAAGGGAAAGGTGTAACTCTGTGAGATGAATTAACAGAACACAAAGCCGTTTCTCAGAAAGCTTCTTTCCAGTTTTTAACGGAAGATATTTCCTTTTTCACCATAGCCCTCTATGGGCTTCCAAATATCACTTGCCAATTCCACAAGAACAGCCTTAGCGAAAGGCTTCTTGAAGGAAAGTGTAACTCTGTGAGATGAATTAACAGAACACAAAGCAGTTTCTCAGAAAGCTTCTTTCCAGTATTTAACGGAAGATATTTCCTTTTCACCATAGCCTCTATGGGCTTCCAAATATCACTTTGCCAATTCCACAAGAATAGCCTTAGTTAAAGGCTTCTTGAAGGGAAAGCTGTAACTCTGTGAGATGAAGTAACAGAACACAAAGCAGTTTCTCAGAAAGCTTCTTTCCAGTTTTTAACGGAAGATATTTCCTTTTACACCATTGCCCTATAGGGGCTTCCAAATATCACTTTGCCAATTCCACAGGAACAGACCTAGCGACAGGCTCCTTGAAGGGAAAGATGTAACTCTGTGAGATGAATTAACAGAACACAAAGCAGTTTCTCAGAAAGCTTCTTTCCAGTTTTTAACCGAAGATATTTCCTTTTTCACCATTGCCCTCTATGGGCTTCCAAATATCACTTTGCCAATTCCACAAGAACAGTCTTAGAGAAAGGCTACTTGAGGTGGAAGCTGTAACTCTGTGAGATGAATTAACAGAACCCAAAGCAGTTTCTCAGAAAGCTTCTTTCCATTTTTTAACGGAAGATATTTCTTTTTTCACCATTTCCCTCTATGGGCTTCCAAATACCACTTTGCCAATTCCACAAGAACAGCCTTAGCGAAAGGCTTCTTGAAGGGAAAGATGTAACTCAGTGAGATGAATTAACAGAACACAAAGCAGTTTCTCAGAAAGCTTCTTTCCAGTTTTTAACCGAAGATATTTCCTTTTTCACCATTGCCCTCTATGTGTGTCCCAATATCACTTTGCCGATTCCACAAGAACACACTTAGCGACAGGCTTCTTGAAGGGAAAGATGTAACTCTGTGAGATGAATTAACAGAACACAAAGCAGTTTCTCAGAAAGTTTCTTCCCAGTTTTTAATGGAAGATATTTCCTTTTTCACCATAGCCCTCTAGGGGCTTCCAAATATCACTTTGCCAATTCCACAAGAACAGTCTTACAGAAAGGCTTCTATAGGGGATAGCTGTAACTCTGAGAGATGAATTAACAGAACACAAAGCAGTTCCTCAGAAACCTTCTTTACAGTATTTAACGGAAGATATTTCGTTTTTCACCATAGCCCACTATGGGCTTCCAAATATCACTTTGACAATTCCACAAGAACAGCATTAGCGAAAGGCTTCTTGAAGGGAAAGATGTAACTCTGTGAGATGAATTAACAGAACACAAAGCAGTTTCTCAGAAAGCTTCTTTCCAGTTTTTAAACGAAGATATTTCCTTTTTCACCATAGCTCTCTATGGGATTCCACATATCACTTTGCCAATTCCACAAAAACAGTCTTAGAGAAAGGCTTCTTGAGGGGAAAGCTGTAACTCTGTGGGATGAAGTTACAGAACACAAAGCAGTTTCTCAGAAAGCTTCTTTCCAGTATTTAACGGAAGATATTTCCTTTTTCACCAGAGCCCCCTATGGGCTTCCAAATATCACTTTGCAACTTCCACAAGAACAGTCTTAGAGAAAGACTTCTTGAGGTGAAAGCTGTAACACTGTGAGATGAATTAACAGACCACAAAGCAGTTTCTCAGAAAGCTTCTTTCCAGTTTGTAACGGAAGATATTTCCTTTATCACCATAGCCCTCTATGGGCTTCCAAATATCACTTTGCCAATTCCACAAGAACGATCTTAGCGAAAGGCTTCTTCAAGGGAAAGATGTAAATCTCAAAGATGAATTAACAGAACACAAAGCAGTTTCTCAGAAAGCTTCTTTCCAGTTTTTAACGGAAGATATTTCCTTTTTCACCGTTGCCCTCTATGGGCTTCCAAATATCACTTTGCCAATTCCACAAGAACAGACTTAGCGACAGGCTTCTTGAAGGGAAAGCTGTAACTCTGTGAGGTGAATTAACAGAACACAAAGCAGTTTCTCAGAAAGCTTCTTTCCAGTTTTTCATGGAAGATATTTCCTTTTTAACCTTAGCCCTCTATGGGCTTCCAAATATCACTTTGCCATTTCCAAAAGAACAGCCTTAGCGAAAGGCTTCTTGAAGGGAAAGCTGTAACTCTGTGAGATTAAGTAACAGAACACAAAGCAGTTTCTCAGAAAGCTTCTTTCCAGTTTTTAATGGAAGATATTTCCTTTTTCACCATAGCCCTCTATGGGCTTCCAAATATCACTTTGCCAATTCCACAAGAACATCCTTAGTGAAAGGCTTCTTGAAGGGAAAGATGTAACTCCATGAGATGAATTAACAGAAGAGAAAGCAGTTTCTCAGAAAGCTTCCTTCCAGTTTCTAAAGGAAGATATTTACTTTTTCTCCATTGCCCTCTATGGGCTTCTAAATATCACTTTGCCAATTCCACAAGAACAGACTTAGCGACACGCTTCTTGAAGGGAAAGATGTAACTCTGTGAGATGAATTAAGAAAACACAAAGCAGTTTCTCAGAAAGCTTCTTTCCAGTTTTTAACGGAAGATATTTCCTTTTTCACCATAGCCCTCTAAGGGCTTCCAAATATCACTTTGCCAATTCCAGAAGAACAGCCTTAGCGAAAGGCTTATTGAAGGGAAAGATGTAACTCTGTGAGATGAATTATCAGAATACAAAGCAGTTTCTCAGAAAACTTCTTTCCAGTTTTTAAAGGAAGATATTTCCTTTTTCACCATAGCATTCTATGGGCTTCCAAATATCACTTTGCCAATTCCACAAGAACAGTCTTAGAGAAAGGCTTCTTGAGGTGAAAGTTGTAACTCTGTGAGATGAATTAACAGAACACAAAGCAGTTTCTCAGAAAGCTTCTTTCCAGTTTTTAACGGAAGATATTTCCTTCTTCACCATTGCCCTCTATGGGCTTCCAAATACCACTTTGCCAATTCCACAAGAACAGACTTAGCGAGAGGCTTCTTGAAGGGAAAGATGTAACTCTGTGAGATGAATTTACAGAACGCAAAGCAGTTTCTCAGAAATCTTCTTTCCAGTTTTTAATGGAAGATATTTCCTTTCTCACCATAGCCTTCTATGGGCTTCCAAATATCACTTTGCCAATTCCACAAGAACTGTCTTAGAGAAAGGCTTCTTGAAGGGAAAGCTGTAACTCTGTGAGATGAATTAGCAGAACACAAAGCAGTTTATCAGAGAACTTCTTTCCAGCATTTAACAGAAGATATTTCCTTTTTCACCATTGCACTCTATGGCCTTCCGAATATCACTTTGCCAATTCCACAAGAACAGCATTAGTGAAAGGCTTCTTGACGGGAAAGCTGTAACTCTGTGATAGGAATTAACAAAAACAAAGCAGTTTCTCAGAAAGCTTCTTTCCAGTTTTTAAAGGAAGATATTTCCTTTTTCACCATAGCCTTCTATGGGCTTCCAAATATCACTTTGCCAATTCCACAAGAACTGTCTTAGAGAAAGGCTTCTTGAAGGGAAAGCTGTAACTCTGTGAGATGAATTAACAGAACACAAAGCAGTTTCTCAGAAAGCTTCTTTCCAGTTTCTAACGGAAGTTATTTCCTTTTTCACCATTGCCCTCTATGGGCTTCCAAATACCACTTTGCCAGTTCCACAAGAACAGCCTTAGCGAAAGGCTTCTTGAAGGGAAAGATGTAACTCAGGGAGATGAATTAACAGAACACAAAGCAGTTTCTCAGAAAGCTTCTTTCCAGTTTTTTACCGAAGATATTTCCTTTTTCACCATTGCCCTCTATGGGTGTCCCAATATCACTTTGCCGATTCCACAAGAACACACTTAGCGACAGGCTTCTTGAAGGGAAAGATGTAACTCTCTGAGATGAATTAAGAGAACACAAAGCAGTTTCTCAGAAAGTTTCTTCCCAGTTTTTAATGAAAGATATTTCCTTTTTCACCATAGCCCTCTAGGGGCTTCCAAATATCACTTTGCCAATTCCACAAGAACAGTCTTACAGAAAGGCTTCTATAGGGGATAGCTGTACCTCTGAGAGATGAATTAACAGAACACACAGCAGTTCCTCAGAAACCATCTTTACAGTATTTAACGGAAGATATTTCGTTTTTCACCATAGCCCACTATGGGCTTCCAAATATCACTTTGACAATTCCACAAGAACAGCATTAGCGAAAGGCTTCTTGAAGGGAAAGATGTAACTCTGTGAGATGAATTAACAGAACACAAAGCAGTTTCTCAGAAAGCTTCTTTCCAGTTTTTAAACGAAGATATTTCCTTTTTCACCATAGCTCTCTATGGGATTTCACATATCACTTTGCCAAATCCACAAAAACAGTCTTAGAGAAAGGCTTCTTGAGGGGAAAGCTGTAACTCTGTGGGATGAAGTAACAGAACACAAAGC
Organism: Erythrocebus patas; assembly: GCA_023783455.1. Lineage (NCBI taxonomy): Eukaryota > Metazoa > Chordata > Mammalia > Primates > Cercopithecidae > Erythrocebus > Erythrocebus patas. The sequence continues at coordinate 56,895 of JAKFHT010000427.1, forward strand.
AGTTCCTCAGAAAGCTTCTTTCCAGTATTTAACGGAAGATATTTCCTTTTTCACCAGAGCCCCCTATGGGCTTCCATATATCACTTTGCAACTTCCACAAGAACAGTCTTAGAGAAAGACTTCTTGAGGTGAAAGCTGTAACACTGTGAGATGAATTAACAGACCACAAAGCAGTTTCGCAGAAAGCTTCTTTCCAGTTTTTAACGGAAGATATTTCCTTTTTCACCATTGCCCTCTAAGGGCTTCCAAATATCACTTTGCCAATTCCACAGGAACAGACTTAGCGACAGGCTTCTTGAAGGGAAAGATGTAACTCTGTGAGATGAATTAACGGAACGCAAAGCAGTTTCTCAGAAAGCTTCTTTGCTTTTTAATGGAAGATATTTCCTTTTTCACCATAGCCCTCTATGGGCTTCCAAATATCACTTTGCCAATTCCACAAGAACAGTCTTAGAGAAAGGCTTCTTGAGGGGAAAGCTGTAACTCTGAGAGATCAATTAACAGAACACAAAGCAGTTTCTCAGAATGCTTCTTTCCAGTATTTAACGGAAGATATTACCTTTTCCACCATAGCCCTCTATGGGCTTCCGAATATCACTTTGCCAATTCCACAAGAACAGCCTTAGAGAAAGGCTTCTTGAAGGAAAGCTGTAACTCTGAGAGATCAATTAACAGAACACAAAGCAGTTTCTCAGAATGCTTCTTTCCAGTATTTAACGGAAGATATTTCCTTTTTCACCATAGCCCCCTATGGGCTTCCAAATATCACTTTGCCAATTCCACAAGAACAGCCTTAGCAAAAGGCTTCCTGAGGTGAAAGCTGTAACTCTGTGAGATGAATTAACAGAACACAAAGCAGTTTCTCAGAAAGCTTCTTTCCAGTTTTTAATGGAAGATATTTCCTTTCTCACCATAGCCCTCTATGGGCTTCCAAATATCACTTTGCCAGTTCCACAAGAACAGTCTTAGAGAAAGGCTTCTTGAAGGGAAAGCTGTAACTCTGTGAGATGAATTAGCAGAACACAAAGCAGTTTCTTAGAATGCTTCTTTCCAGTATTTAACGGAAGATATTACCTTTTCCACCATAGCCCTCTATGGGCTTCCAAATATCACTTTGCCAATTCCACAAGAACAGCCTTAGAGAAAGGCTTCTTGAAGGGAAAGCTGTAACTCTGAGAGATCAATTAACAGAACACAAAGCAGTTTCTCAGAATGCTTCTTTCCAGTATTTAACGGAAGATATTTCCTTTTTCACCATAGCCCCCTATGGGCTTCCAAATATCACTTTGCCAATTCCACAAGAACAGCCTTAGCAAAAGGCTTCCTGAGGTGAAAGCTGTAACTCTGTGAGATGAATTAACAGAACACAAAGCAGTTTCTCAGAAAGCTTCTTTCCAGTTTTTAACGGAAGATATTTCCTTTTTCACCATAGCCCTCTATGGGCTTCCAAATATCACTTTGCCAGTTCCACAAGAACAGTCTTAGAGAAAGGCTTCTTGAAGGGAAAGCTGTAACTCTGTGAGATGAATTAGCAGAACACAAAGCAGTTTCTCAGAAAGCTTCTTTCCAGTATTTAACAGAAGATATTTCCTTTTTCACCTTTGCCATCTATGGGCTTCCGAACATCACTTTGCCAATTCCACAAGAAAAGCATTAGCGAAAGGCTTCTTGAAGGGAAAGCTGTAACTCTCTGAGATGAATTAACAGAACACAAAGCAGTTTCTCAGAAAGCTTCTTTCCAGTTTTTAAACGAAGATATTTCCTTTTTCACCATAGCTCTCTATGGGATTCCACATATCACTTTGCCAATTCCACAAAAACAGTCTTAGAGAAAGGCTTCTTGAGGGGAAAGCTGTAACTCTGTGGGATGAAGTAACAGAACACAAAGCAGTTCCTCAGAAAGCTTCTTTCCAGTATTTAACGGAAGATATTTCCTTTTTCACCAGAGCCCCCTATGGGCTTCCATATATCACTTTGCAACTTCCACAAGAACAGTCTTAGAGAAAGACTTCTTGAGGTGAAAGCTGTAACACTGTGAGATGAATTAACAGACCACAAAGCAGTTTCAGAAAGCTTCTTTCCAGTTTTTAACGGAAGATATTTCCTTTTTCACCATTGCCCTCTAAGGGCTTCCAAATATCACTTTGCCAATTCCACAGGAACAGACTTAGCGACAGGCTTCTTGAAGGGAAAGATGTAACTCTGTGAGATGAATTAACGGAACGCAAAGCAGTTTCTCAGAAAGCTTCTTTGCTTTTTAATGGAAGATATTTCCTTTTTCACCATAGCCCTCTATGGGCTTCCAAATATCACTTTGCCAATTCCACAAGAACAGTCTTAGAGAAAGGCTTCTTGAGGGGAAAGCTGTAACTCTGAGAGATCAATTAACAGAACACAAAGCAGTTTCTCAGAATGCTTCTTTCCAGTATTTAACGGAAGATATTACCTTTTCCACCATAGCCCTCTATGGGCTTCCAAATATCACTTTGCCAATTCCACAAGAACAGCCTTAGAGAAAGGCTTCTTGAAGGGAAAGCTGTAACTCTGAGAGATCAATTAACAGAACACAAAGCAGTTTCTCAGAATGCTTCTTTCCAGTATTTAACGGAAGATATTTCCTTTTTCACCATAGCCCCCTATGGGCTTCCAAATATCACTTTGCCAATTCCACAAGAACAGCCTTAGCAAAAGGCTTCCTGAGGTGAAAGCTGTAACTCTGTGAGATGAATTAACAGAACACAAAGCAGTTTCTCAGAAAGCTTCTTTCCAGTTTTTAATGGAAGATATTTCCTTTCTCACCATAGCCCTCTATGGGCTTCCAAATATCACTTTGCCAGTTCCACAAGAACAGTCTTAGAGAAAGGCTTCTTGAAGGGAAAGCTGTAACTCTGTGAGATGAATTAGCAGAACACAAAGCAGTTTCTTAGAGAGCTTCTTTCCAGTATTTAACAGAAGATATTTCCTTTTTCACCTTTGCCATCTATGGGCTTCCGAACATCACTTTGCCAATTCCACAAGAAAAGCATTAGCGAAAGGCTTCTTGAAGGGAAAGCTGTAACTCTCTGAGATGAATTAACAGAACACAAAGCAGTTTCTCAGAAAGCTTCTTTCCAGTTTTTAAAGGAAGATATTTCCTTTTTCACCGTAGCCCTCTATGGGCTTCCAGATACCACTAAGCCAATTCCACAAGAACAGCCTTAGCTAAAGGCTTCTTAAAGGGAAAGCTGTAACTCTGTGAGATGAATTAACAGAACACAAAGCAGTTTCTCAGCAAGCTTCTTTCCAGTTTTTAATGGAAGATATTTCCTTTTTCACCATAGCTCACTATGGGCTTCCAAATATCACTTTGCCAATTCCACAAGAACAGCCTTAGCGAAAGGCTTCTTGAAGGGAAAGGTGTAACTCTGTGAGATGAATTAACAGAACACAAAGCAGTTTCTCAGAAAGCTTCTTTCCAGTTTTTAACGGAAGATATTTCCTTTTTCACCATAGCCCTCTATGGGCTTCCAAATATCACTTTGCCAATTCCACAAGAACGATCTTAGCGAAAGGCTTCTCCAAGGGAAAGATGTAAATCTGTGGGATGAATGAACAGAACACAAAGCAGTTCCTCAGAAACCTTCTTTCCAGTTTTTACCGAAGATATTTCCTTTTTCACCATAGCCCTCTATGGGCTTCCAAATATTACTTTGCCAATTCCACAAGAACAGCATTAACGAAAGGCTTCTTGAAGGGAAAGCTGTAACTCTGTGAGATGACTTAACGGAACACAAAGCAGTTTCTCAGAAAGATTCTTTCCAGTTTTTAACGGAAGATATTTCCTTTTTCTCCATTGCCCTCTATGGGCTTCCAAATATCACTTTGCGAATTCCACAAGAGCAGCCTTAGCGAAAGATTTCTTGAAGGGAAAGATGTAACTCTGTGAGATGAATTAACAGAACACAAAGCAGTTTCTCAGAAAGCTTCTTTCCAGTTTTTACCGAAGATATTCCCTTTTTCACCGTAGCCCTCTATGGGCTTCCAAATATCACTTTGCCAATTCCACAAGAACAGCCTTAGTGAAAGGCTTCTGAAGGAAAGATGTAACTCCATGAGATGAATTAACAGAACAGAAAGCAGTTTCTCAGAAAGCTTCTTTCCAGTTTCTAAATTAAGATATTTCATTTTCACCATTGCCCTCTATGGGCTTCCAAATATCACTTTGCCAATTCCACAAGAACAGACTTAGCGACAGGCTTCTTGAAGGGAAAGATGTAACTCTGTGAGATGAATTAAGAACACAAAGCAGTTTCTCAGAAAGCTTCTTTCCAGTTTTTAACGGAAGATATTTCCTTTTCACCATAGCCCTCTAAGGCCTTCCAAATATCACTTTGCCAATTCCACAAGAACAGCCTTAGAGAAAGGCTTCTTGAAGGAAAGATGTAACTCTGTGAGATGAATTATCAGAACACAAAGCAGTTTCTCAGAAAACTTCTTTCCAGTTTTTAACAGAAGATATTTCCTTTTCACCATAGCATTCTATGGGCTTCCAAATATCACTTTGCCAATTCCACAAGAACAGTCTTAGAAAGGCTTCTTGAGGTGAAAGATGTAACTCTGTGAGATGAATTAACAGAACACAAAGCAGTTTCTCAGAAAGCTTCTTTCCAGTTTTTAACGGAAGATATTTCCTTCTTCACCATTGCCCTCTATGGGCTTCCAAATATCACTTTGCCAATTCCACAAGAACAGACTTAGCGAAAGGCTTCTTGAAGGAAAGCTGTAACTCTGTGAGATGAATTAGCAGAACACAAAGCAGTTTCTCAGAAAACTTCTTTCCAGTATTTAACAGAAGATATTTCCTTTTTCACCATTGCCTCTATGGGCTTCAAATATCACTTTGCCAATTCCACAAGAACAGCATTAGCGAAAGGCTTCTTGAAGGAAAGCTGTAACTCTGTGAGATGAATTAACAGAACACAAAGCAGTTTCTCAGAAAGCTTCTTTCCAGTTTTAAAGGAAGATATTTCCTTTTTCACCATAGCCCTCTAAGGGCTTCCAAATATCACTTGCCAATTCCACAAGAACAGCCTTAGCAAAAGGCTTCTTGAAGGAAAGGTGTAACTCTGTGAGATGAATTAACAGAACACAAAGCAGTTTCTCAGAAAGCTTCTTTCCAGTTTTAACGGAAGATATTTCCTTTTCACCATAGCCCTCTATGGCTTCCAAATATCACTTTGCCAATTCCACAAGAACAGTCTTAGAGAAAGGCTTCTTGAGGGAAAGCTGTAACTCTGTGAGATGAATTAACAGAACACAAAGCAGTTTCTCAGAAAGCTTCTTTCCAGTTTTTAACGAAGATATTTCCTTTTCACCATTGCCCTCTATGGGCTTCCAAATATCACTTTGCCAATTCCACAAGAACAGACTTAGCGACAGGCTTCTTGAAGGAAAGCTGTAACTCTGTGAGATGAATTAACAGAACACAAAGCAGTTTCTCAGAAAGTTTCTTCCAGTTTTTAATGGAAGATATTTCCTTTTCACCATAGCCCTCTATGGGATTCCAAATATCACTTTGCCAATTCCACAAGAACAGTCTTAGAGAAAGGCTTCTTGAGGGGAAAGCTGTAACTCTGTGAGATGAATTAACAGAACACAAAGCAGTTTCTCAGAAAGCTTCTTTCCAGTATTTAACGGAAGATATTTCCTTTTCACCATAGCCCTCTATGGGCTTCAAATATCACTTTGCAACTTCCACAAGAACAGTCTTAGAAAGGCTTCTTGAGGTGAAAGCTGTAACTCTGTGAGATGAATTAACAGACCACAAAGCAGTTTCTCAGAAAGCTTCTTTCCAGTTTTTAACGGAAGATATTTCCTTTTTTCACCGTAGCCCTCTAAGGGCTTCCAAATATCACTTTGCCAATTCCACAAGAACAGCATTAGCGAAAGGCTTCTTGAAGGAAAGCTGTAACTCTGTGAGATGAATTAACAGAACACAAAGCAGTTTCTCAGAAAGCTTCTTTCCAGTTTTAACGGAAGATATTTCCTTTTTCACCATTGCCCTCTATGGGCTTCCAAATATCACTTTGCCAATTCCACAAGAACAGCCTTAGCGAAAGGCTTTTGAAGGAAAGATGTAACTCTGTGAGATGAATTATCAGAACACAAAGCAGTTTCTCAGAAAGCTTCTTTCCAGTTTTTAAAGGAAGATATTTCCTTTTCACCATAGCCCTCTATGGGCTTCCAAATATCACTTTGCCAATTCCACAAGAACAGTCTTAGAAAGGCTTCTTGAAGGAAAGCTGTAACTCTGTGAGATGAATTAAGAGAACACAAAGCAGTTTCTCAGAAAGCTTCTTTCCAGTTTTTAATGGAAGATATTTCCTTTTTCACCATAGCCTCTATGGGCTTCCAAATATCACTTTGCCAATTCCACAAGAACAGCCTTAGCGAAAGGCTTCTTGAAGGAAAGGTGTAACTCCGTGAGATGAATTAACAGAACACAAAGCAGTTTCTCAGAAAGCTTCTTTCCAGTTTTTAATGGAAGATATTTCCTTTTTCACCGTAGCCCTCTATGGGCTTCCAAATATCACTTTGCCAATTCCACAAGAACAGCCTAAGACCCTGTGAGGACCAAGCCCAGGAGAGAGGCCTCAGGAGGAACCAGCCCTGCCCACACCTACTTTGATCTCAAACCCAAAAGAGAATGCAGACAGGGCCACATGTAGAGTGAGAGTCTTATGGAACTACTGGATACCCTGTTTCTCTCTTTGGTTTAGAGTGGTGGGAATTCTGACCACAGTCATACAATGACAAGACAACACCAGTTGGCACAAGAGCTCTCTCCAGCAACAAGGAATCCGAGACTCAGACTTTTGCTTTGGAGCAAAAATGTGCACCTCCTGAAGGTTAGCCGCTTCCCATCCAGGACACTGTAAAACCCATCTAAAGTACAAAGACAGACCAGCGGATTGAAATAGAACAGAAGATGAAACATTGATTGACAGGTGCTTAGCTTCCACATTTTGCCTTGAAGAAACAACAACTGGTGATCAAGTCCTGGTGCACGCCAGAGAACATCCACAATTATCAATGCTACTGCATTCAAAGAGAGTTTCCACTCCACGTGCCTCTGCGGCGGACACTTTCAGCAACGGCACGGAGGGGAAAAACAAGAAAACCTGTCACTGCACTACAGCCCATAAAGGAGACACTGTCACAAAATCAGGTCCAGCCTGGAGATTGTAGTGGCTGAGAATTTTATGAATCTGTGACAACAGTTTCTT